>OY365808.1:43474180-43741929 GCA_959347315.1 Bimastos eiseni | reverse complement strand
CGGCAAAGAAGCCTGGAGCCAGCGGTCATCGTCAAGGTCCACATTTAAAATGGTTGACAGTCCTTCTCTCAGCAGTTGATCAAACCGAGCCAAGCCCGGGCAATCAGCGCAGACGGCTGTGCGCAGACTGTACAAGAGCTTCGGTACACTTAGACTGTTTCTCAGCAGAACCAGAGCGTCATGTGTATGAAGCAAGGACAATCTTCCGATTGCCCTCTCGAGGTCATTGGCCTTTGAATTAACGACCATGTTCACAGCTGGACCTGAAATTAGAGGTGCACCCAACAGGGTCATGTCCTCGAGGGCTATGCTCGTGAACTCTTGGAACGCAGGGTCATTGTTCGGCATCTGGGTGTTGTGACACCCAGATGCCTTGACGATGACCGCTGGCTCCAGGCTTCTTTGCCGGTGAGAGATGGTGGTCTGGGAGTTCGTTGTGCATCTACGCTGGCACTTTCTGCCTTTCTGGCTTCTGCTGCTAGTACAAGCGAACTCCAGGCATGCATCCTACCAACAGAGTCTGCTGAGGAACCATATGAACTTGCGAGTTCAGCACTCAACGCTTGGAAGACCCTGACAGACCCAGATTATTATTATTATTATTATTATTATTATTATTATTATTATTATTATTATTATTATTATTATTATTATTATTATTATTATTATTATTATTATTATTATTATTATTATTATTATTATTATTACTACTACTACTACTACTACTACTACTACTACTACTACTACTACTACTACTACTACTACTACTACTACTACTACTACTACTACTACTATTATTAGAAGAAGAAGAAGAAGAAGAAGAAGAAGAAGAAGAAGAAGAAGAAGAAGAATAAGAAGAAGAAGAAGAAGAAGAAGAAGAAGAAGAAGAAGAAGAAGAAGAAGAAGAAGAAGACGACGAAGAAGAAGACGAAGAAGAAGAAGATAGAGAAGGAGGCGGAGGAGGAGGAGAAGAAGAAGGAGAATGAGGAAGAGAAGGAGAAGAAGCAGAAGAAGACGACGAAGAAGAAGATTTATTTTTTTACCTGCAGTAGTTTCTGGCTTTCTTTGCACTTCCATCAGGAAAGATGAAAGTCGAATTCCGATGGTAACGCCATAGATCACAAGTATAGGCACTCAATGTAGAGGTTACATAACCTGAATAGTCAGCGCCATGTTTCTCTAAAACGCACGCTGAAAGAAACAAAATAAAAGTTATGCTGTAATATATTATAGGCTCGGTGGACTACAGGGAGGCAGTGACTTAGCGGCGTTGTGATCTGCATCTTGCAACAGAAGGATCGTAGGTTCAAATCCACCTCAAAGACCAGTTACTCACTCGTAATTGTCTGCCAGGAAAGCAACTTCACGTCGTCCTCTGGTGGCATAGCATCCAATTGACGTCCCATTGGGCAGACAGCTAATCATCATCAAGACTCTATTATGAAGTAAAGCCGTAAATGACATTAACTGTTTGATGCGTATATATATTTTACAGATTTAGCATTATTCTACGTTGATTATAAGGTGAGCCATGCTTGAGACTCTTTAGAAAGGTTCTCAGCGGGAATTATGACGATGCCTTGTTGCACATGATATACTATAAGCCCTGTGTTTCGAAGCAATTCGGCTGGAGCGAGGACAATAAAATATTCCTTCTACGCCTTCCTAAATATTCCTTCCTAAATATTCCTTCCCATTGCACCTCCTCCTCTTTTTCTTCCACCTCCATCTCCTTCTTCTTCGCCTCCTCCTCATCTTCTGCCTCATATTCCTCCTCCTCCTCCTCCTTCCTCTTGTACCACATAGAACAAGTTTTTATACGCATAATACATTATTTCGAGATCACATATAATTTCTATAACAAATATCCGCCGGCTGCAAGTAGTACATGTATATATGTGTAAAATAAATGTATAGTAATAAAAATAGCGGTAATATGAATAAATATTATTATTATTTGATCAAGGGGGATTGTTTGCTATATATTATCATAGACAGTTATAAGTTAACAATTCTATATTTTTCGTATAAGGCCTACATTTGATTAAATAATGTAGCTAAAGGAGTCCAGCTATCAATGCAGTAGTCCTACAATTGCCAAAGTTTCTTTCATATAAATAAAGTAAAATACCGCTGTATTCGGTGTGGTCCTGGTTGCCACTTTCGTGATTGTGTGGTTTACAGTACTGCCATAAGACGTTTGGATCGGATGTATAGCACCACGGAGTATTGCTATGCTCCTTGCTTTGTTCCATAGGAAAAGGATTTCGACAGAAATTCTGCGCTGCACTTTTGCTGCCATCGGGAAAGTTGGCGTCCGCTATATTGCTAATAATTGCATGCGGCCAGCTGCTGTCCCAGCGCTGGCATGCTAAACCTTCTTCAGTTATGTTGATCGAACCTATATAGGTTAGGCCCCAGTCGGCGTAGTTGCAGTCTATAATGAAATCAGGCAGATGCAAATAGGAGAGTTTATGTATCGCTATAATTATGGTTTATTACCACATGTTTATAATAACTTTTTTGGTCTCACCTCTGATCGCCACTCCTATCAGACAAGAAACTCGACATCCTATGACCCTCATTATGCACTCATAAATACTCGATTGCTTTCTATTCAATGTACTGGATCCCACTTTTGGAATCTTCTCCAAACACATATTCAACACCAGTCAAATATTAGGTCATTTAAAAATAAACTTCGCCTCTTTGATTGAAGACACAACTCTAAGCGTTGAATGTTTGTATCTCCGTCTATTCAGTGGATGCAATGAGCACCTAGTTAAGGCACTAGTTAAGATTAACTTCTATTTATTTTACTTACCTGATATATAAATGTTATTAATATTGGTACCCATTGCTAGTCTATAAATAGGGACCCCTGGTTAGCGAGGTCTATGACCTCTTTAGGTTCCTCTGTGTAACCAGAATATTCATTTATGTTAACTTCTTACATGTAATTTTCGCATTGTTTTTGGTTGCCAAATAAAATTGAAATTGACAATTGAAATTGAAAAAACAAAGGCAAGCACAGTTAAAAAGCAAGCCTTACACCACGCACTAAGCCACTTTGACTGAATTGCAACATATGCGATGCTTTTAAATAATAGTAGGCTCATATCAACAACATAAAATCACGGTCATTATTGTACATATACCTAAAACAGTTCGATTGTTTTTTCCATTGTTATCGGTCAAGTACTTCGTATTTACGTTTAATAGCACAACGCAACTAAAAACGGATCTCCGAGGCGCATAATTAGGTGTAAGAATTGGAACCTAGGTCTATTATTATTAGCAACGTCAGCCTAGCGCAAATAATTTTTCGCATTATCCATAAAACATGAGGGCATAGTCACAGCTTCGTCGGCTCTAATTGCTGCCGTCAAATCCGCTTTCGCAATCTATAATTTCGTAACATACTTCTCTGTCACGCAATATTTCGTAATTCATCAACAGTTCTCGAAGAATTGTTTATTTTATATTCCTTTATTATGTGTGTAAAAAGTTCTATTCAAATTTCATTTATGATGGGTAAACGCGCTCGAACAAAAATATTTGTATGAGCCACCAAAGAAATAAATAATGAAAATTTAAGCGAATATGAGTTAAAACTATCCATCTGACTATTCCTGTCGTATTACAGTCATCAACTGTAACTTATGCAGTTCAACTAAAACAAGCATAAGTTAGTTGTAAGATTAGCAGCCCGAATATGTATGACAGTAATGATAACAATTTCCTACCTGTTGTATAAATCGCACTGTAAATAAGTTTTCACGAGTTACTATGCAGGTAAACTCATTAATTGATATTTAAAATGCACAGTAGATCAATCAATTATTTCATATGTTGCATTTTTGCACATTTGCTACATCCCTAATCCAAATAAATTTATGGGATTGTCCATGAATAAGTAATTTACACTTACATTGCCACGAGACGTCTTGTGATGAATCCATTATCCACGTCAGGAAACAAACTCGGAAGACTGATCTCCACAAGCAACATCGCACTTTCTTTGAACTGCAGCGCTAAATAAAGTGAAGCACCATATTATGCTGCCATTATTTTTATAACAGTTTGTTGCAAACTTTAACGCAATTGAGCTTCAAAGGATGTTGCAAATCATTGTCCACTTGCCTTCAACGTACAATATCATCACACAGTGGCATATCGGTTAGAGCGGTCAGCCCGTAACGTTCAGTGTGCGCTGAGCGCACGGGTTCTACCCTCGGCCAGGGAATCACTCGGTAGGGACCTTGAGCAAGTCCTTCGCGCACAATTGCTCTGCAGTACAACTGCAATTGCGCCGTCGAGGCGTGTGTGTGCACTTCTGAGCAAAAAATGTTGGAAGAAGGCCGGTATCAAATTTCGGTAATAATAACGTTCAATTATCGAGCAGGAATCAAAGAATCTGGAATTGCTCCTGAACCGCAGCAAATGCGAAATCGCGTGTCACAACACCCAGAGGTCAAACAATGACCCTGCGTTTCAAGAGTTCACGAGCATAGCCCTCGAGGACATGACCCTGTTGGGTGCACCTCTGATTCCAGGTCCAGCTGTGAACATGGTCTTTAATTGAAGGGCTAATGACATCGAGAGGGCAATCGGAAGATTGTCCTTGCTTTATACACTTGACGCTCTGGTTCTGCTGAGAAACAGTCTAAATGTACCGAAGCTCTTGTAAAGTCTGCGCACATACGTCTGCGCTGATTGCCCAGGCTTGGCTCGGTTTGATCAACTGTTGAGAGAAGGACTGTCAACCGTTTTAAATGTGGACCTTGACAATGACCGTTGGCTCCAGGCTTCTTTGCCGGTGAGAGATGGTGGTCTGGGAGTTCGTTGTGCATCTACGCTGGCACTTTCTGCCTTTCTGGCTTCTGCTGCTAGTACAAGCGAACTCCAGGCATGCATCCTACCAACAGAGTCTGCTGAAGAATCATATGAACTTGCGAGTTCAGCACTCAACGCTTGGAAGACCCTGACAGATGCAGAACCACCAACAGGAGCAGCGAGTCATCGTCAGAAAGAATGGGACCTCCGATTCACAGACAAAGCATGGAAAGGTCTGCTGGAGACCAATAACAATCCATGTGACCGTGCTCGCCTGCTGGCCTCACGAGCATCTCATTCTGGAGACTGGATGCTAGCGCCCCCTGTGACTGCCCTAGGCCTGCGCCTCTCAAACGAGGATGTACAAATGGCAGCCGGGTTGAGGCTAGGAACGACGCTCTGCGAGCCACATTTGTGTCACCAATGTCGAGAGAGCGTCGACGCAAAAGAGCTCCATGGACTAATTTGTAGAAGAGGCAGCGGAAAATATCAAGGACATAGCATGTTGAATGACGTCATCTGGAGAGCACTTGGCAGAGCGAAGATTCCAGCGCTAAAGGAACCTCTCGGCTTGCTAAGAGAAGATGGAAAGTGACCGGACGGCGTCACGCTCATCCCTTGGACACGTGGTCGATGTCTGGCATGGGATGTGACAGTGCCCGACACCTACGCCAAGTCCCATCCTGTCGACACGTCTGTCAGAGCTGGCGAAGCAGCCGAACGCGCAGCTAAGACGAAGAGGGTCAAGTATTTCACCATAACCAACACTCACGACTTCGTAGGCCTCTCCTTGGAATCCGGCGGCGCGTGGAGCCGTGAAGGACTGGAGTTCATCTCAGAGTTGGGCAGTCGAACGAGTGCTGCAGCCCACGATCCAATGGAGATGTCATTTCTGTTCCAACGTATCTCGGTTGTTCTTCAGCGTGGGAACGCCGCCTGCCTCTTCGGGACATTGCCAACACTCACTTAGCTCGCCCACATGGGCGTTAACAGCATAATGTGAAACATATATGTATAATAATAATAATGGATTACTGATTGCAATAATAATACTACTACTACTACTACTACTACTAATAATAATAATAATAATAATAATAATCATCATCATCATCATCATCATATTAGAGTTATAATGATACCAACTTTAATCTGCCGCTATCTCAATCAGAATTTTTTCTTGAAAATATATTAAATGGTTTGCATGGAAATTTAAGTTTTGTCATTGCCCACTTTGTACACGACAAATTTATTCCATATACAATTATACATGAAATACATGAAGGCATGCATGCAAACATACAGTCATGCATACATTTGCATATACTTAGCCTGTGTACATGTAGTCATATAATATATAAAAATGTCTGCATGCATACACAGACTTAGATACTAGAGAGGGCCGGTGTAGTAGGCCAAACACATTCCCCTTTTAGACACTCCCGGGTCAATTTATCTTAGGATATATTGACTGGTGTAGCTAATTCTTCCTAGGAAAAATTGAGTAGTGTAGAGCATTGTTCCTAGGACATACACACTCCCGTTGGTGAATAGACACTCCCGCGGAGTTAATTCATTCAGGGACAAATTGACTCCCGGGAAGTTAATTCTTCACATGATAAATTGACTCACATACCTAATGCAATGAGGGAGTTAATTCTTCCTCGGGCAAATTGACTCCCGGAAGTTAATTCTTCCTAAGTTAAATTGACTCCTATACCCATTGCAGTAAGTGAGTAAATTCTTCCTACGACAAACTGACTCCCGGGGAGTTAATTCTTACAATTAATACTGTTTTTGTGCCAAGATCAACCAAATTCCTGGGTATATATATAGATCAACACCTTTACATGGAAAGGACACATGCCGCATATCTCAGCCAAAATTGCCAAAAATATAGGAATTTTGTCACAAATTTCTAAGGCCTACTTATTGCCAATTAATATATGTTTAACTTGATATTACACTATGATTAACCCGTATTTAACTTACTGCAACCTCATCTAGGCTTCAAACTATCCAACACGATTGAAGAAATTAAATGTCCTCCAAAAAAGAGCCCTCCGTATAATCAAGGGTTCACATTGCCTTATTTCTACTGACCACATCTACAAACAAACACGTATTCTAAAAGTTGAGCAGCCATTGATTTTCCAAACCAATGAATTCATGTACAAATATACCTACAATCAATTACCTTCAGTATTCGACAATTACTTATCACATCTCTCTGAGGTCAGTCCCTATAAGTTACGATCCTCCTCAAACTATACAAACACTAGAATGTTCTCGATTAAATATGCTTGCCCGAAAGCATGGAACGTCATTCCGGATGAATTGCGCTTTCTAAATAATCCCTGCATGTACTTAAATACGTCTCCCTAACGGTGGCGCCGCTAGGGCTGGTGTCACCCGGTACGGTACATCATGGTGTCACCCCTCCCGAATTTTTCCATGAAGCGCTAGAACCTTCTCCCTTACTCATACTCTCAATTTATTTAAAATAAAATTTCGAAATTATTTGATGGATCAATAATTGTCTCATTGTGAATGTTTATCGTCTTCATCATGATTGTATATAATAGCTAACTAGTTAAGTTTCGTACTAAATGTTAATGTATTTTTTATACCTAACCGGCTGCAACTATTAATCAATTGTAATGATTACAGAATTATTTGTTCTTTAAGGGTTTCTGTTAGTCCCTATTGGTTCCCAGCTTATTGTCATCATTTTGTACTTGTGTTTGTTATTTGGAGACAATAAAAACACTTGGTTATGGTTATGGTTATAACAATAATGCTACGAGGGACAGAGCAGCAAAACAATAGTCCGTGGTAGGCCTAAGTGCTTTTAAGAACTAGGCTACATCAAAATAAATCTAAATTATGTTTTACATTTAACATTTAACGTTACCGTTACATGATATTAGTGCCTCTGTTGAACTTGCACTGATATTAACTGCCCACCAACAACTTAAATTAATCCTTAGGAGCATGAGCAGGAAATGTACGAGACTCCCTAACTGTTCTGCATCGTGGTTTTCCATTATCAGCCTTTATTAGAGCTTTCCTTTCCTTACCTCCGAAGCAGCGAATTTGTTAATATCTAATAACTTCATCAAAATCAACGCCTTTTGCTACATCACTTTCAATTGAGAAAATCGCAAGATTTGAAATCCTTGACTGGCGCGAGGTAGATCGCAAATAGTTTTACATAAGTTTTAGCTGTGAAAAACTCCTCTCACATGAAGCCACAGAAACACAGATCGTGTGAAATGATTGTAGTCTTAATGAGAGGATTGGAAGAGATTAAAAAACTGCTTTTTTATGCCTTAATGTAGACTCGCATTCCTTGATTTTGTTGTTCAAATAACCAAGGAATGTGAATCTTAACCTGAAAGCAAGGCCAGATGATATTAAAAAATAAAATAATATATAAAATAAATATATAAAATAATAAGTGTTGAGAATAATAGAATTTCAATCCTTTGTAAATCGCATTATTGATATACCTGAAGGTCACTAAACGACTTACCATGACGCAACAGATTAGATTTTCCTACTTCAATTGTCTAGCTAGAAAGACGACCACACCAGTCGGCTGCTTCATAATTATGTCCAGTTTTCAGCATTCTAATCCAACTAGGTCTATTGAGGAAAAGCATTCTTAAGATGTCGGTCTACCCATCTGTGGCTTTGCCAACTATAATAAATATTATTATCGCTGAATAAATGACGTCACTTCGTTTATCATATTTGTCTACGACGATTATTTATTAGATTGCACAGTTAGCAAACGTAAAGGAACATATAGAACATATAGAGGAACATATAAAGGAACATATAACATCATAATAATATTGTTTTTACCAGAGCCGTACCGAGGGGCCAGCGGGGCCTAGACCCAAAGAGCAAATGTGGAAAGGGCGCAATTTTCAGGATGGAATAACTTATTATTCCAAAAAATGCACTATGTTCAAAATGTGGGGGTGCCAGACTGATGCTACGCACAGGGCGCAGTTATAACTCGGTGCGGCCCTGGTTTTTACGCCCAAATACTTTGTGAACATTAGGTTAACACACACGTACATGTAGGCTATACATCTCTAATCTCAAACGCTCCTCTTATTTTCAGTTCAGGCTCCACCGGGTCATTCGCCGTTCTGTCTCATTCTCTGCATTCACTACGTTAGTTCATGTTTATGTATATGTTCCCGAATTGACTACTGAAATTCACTTCGTTTCTCTTCTCTTCAGTCATTACTCAACACAGCTGCTATACTAAATGGTCTGCCTTCCTCGATACTTTCACGTCTATACCTTTATGTTAGATAAAGTTAATTGGATCCTCTCCTTGATCGCATACGATTTTAAATCGTCATTCCAATCTTGAAAACCTATCGGGGTCGTCCCCAAAATACCTGGCTGACGTAATAGACTACCTCGGCCTAATTCAGCTGCATCTCACTTTGTTCATCCAATTATAGACTTGACCTTGATAACTTATGTTATCCCCATCGTTGTATTTTTCTTTAGGTGTTACTCAACATACTGGGCGCAAAGCTGAATTACGAGGAGTAGACTTGTAAGGTACTAAGTGCATTCTTTGCTTCCTTGCCATATTAATTTTGTGAACCTGTTGAATAACTGCTTGGAGTAAATTATTATTATTACTATTAGTTATTTATTATACGTACACGCCCTATTTTTATTATTATTAGCCTAGGCCCACTGATGCTACTACACTGTACAGTATTGCACTGGATAGCATGAACAACTCTATAACTATCTAATAACCCCGCACTTATAGACCTATTTCATGGCCCTTCCATAAAAATCACTGATGCATAACTACGAATAATTTTAACAGTATCATTTTACGTCTTGGCATACTAGAGAGGTTGATCAGTGCAGCTGGAGATGTGTTGCTGATAACCTGAGCGTCAAAACCGGATGCACCTTCGGTTAATTAAAAACGATTGATGCAGATGGTTCAACTGATCATTTTCAAACTCGTAATTAAATTTTCTGTGCTCCAAAAATAGCGGAGGTCACACGTGCGTGTACTATTGGATTAGGCCTATCTGCCAGGGTATCATTTAATTCATCTAGGCCTGCACCATTTAGCCGGCGTCTTACTTGACTGTGCCTGCTTTTTCAGAACAAGCTTACAAATGAACGAGGTTAATGGAGAACTATGGTATATTAAAAGAGTGCTTATTGAACTGCGGTGCTTGAAATTACAGGAACTGCAGCGATGAATGGAGACCTGTTGATCGCGTCTGTCATTTGGTGCCTCTGTCTTGGACAGGTGATGACTCAGTTGGACGAAATTGATGTAATGATCAACAGGCACAACATTCACCGTAAGTTTGTGTAGTTTAATCAAGAACATATCGGCTAAAAGATGAACTAATTGATGCTATGACATTTAACTCAACTGATTTCGTTAACGCCGCTTCAATAGCACGAGTTTTATTCCTGGGCAATGGGTGTAGTTTCCTGCTTGCTTGTGCATCAAATATATAGGAAACACTTGTCATTTATTTTAAACCTTGATTTTGTGACCAGTACCAAAGTCTTTTGAAGGTTGCTTATTTCCAAAAGAAACGAGCGAATATGTCTCTTTATGTTCACATTAAGTCAGAAATAAAGCTATAGAAGTCAGAAGAAACCACATAATTGATTATAATTAATCAAAATGGACACGCACCAACACTAGAGTGACGCAAAAACAACCACACAAGATTTATAAATGCTTAGTTTTCCTACATTTACGCTTATATTGCAAATCACATTCATGAATTAGCTCCCAAATGTAGTCTCCCATCGTGTTCTCGTTATACTGTCCTTGGTAGCGACGTTCAAAATCTAGTATATCCTGGCGGAAATGCTTTCCTTGTTCCTCTGAGTGTGCTCCCATGTTCTCCTTGAAGTTATCGAGGTGAACGTCAAGAATATGAACTCTAAGGGACATCATGTAGCCCATTTTACTGTATTTTCACTGGGGTCTCAAGGAGCTCCACATAGTTTTCAGCCTTGTTATTGCTCAGGAAGCCTGTAACCACTGCGACAAGGCTGTTGCAAGCCTCTTTCTAGTGAACTTTTGGGGGAAATTACTTGCACTCCAAGATTTTCTTTATCTGTGGTCTGATGAAAACACCGGCTTTCCCCTTTGCCTCAGATAACTTAGGGGAGAAGTCTTAAAGGTTTCATAAGACCCGATTCGATGTCTAGTGGCGGCATCGGCACTGTCTGAGGGACCACCAGTGGCTCCCACATGACGTTTTTGCTCCCCACAGAGGACGCTGTTCGCTGGGGCCAGTCCCGACTGTGGTAGTGCGCCTTGTTGTCCCTGCTGTCCCAAAGGCAAAGATAGCAGGGCAACTTGGTGCAACCTGATAGGAAAGCCATCAGGAGTGTTACCATTTGAAGTCTCCGATGGCATCTCCGCCATAGGCCTATTCAGGAAGCTTCAAGATTTTGACATCCTTGTACCTCTTAGAGGTACAAGGAACAGAGGGTTCCTCTAGCTCCTCTTAGCTTTGAGGCTCCTAGATGAACTTAGCAGATGCTTCCATAGAGTACTTTCTCGCTCTTGGCTTGATAAATTGGCTTCAGACATAGCAAAACGCGTCTGCTGGATACTTGCAGGGTCTTGATGTCATCTCAGATATGCAGGCTATTGACTTAGGGAGCCAAGACAAAAATTAGCTCGTGGGCTTAAAGCACCTGTATCTATACTGCTATTTATATATAGGAAAGTCCGCACCCATTATAGAAAGTGCTAGGAAGTTCTAGAATGTTCAAGCAGCTACTTCGAGTTTACTCAGTATTGAATGCCTAAGAATTTTTCGAAGAAGTAGCTAACTTTCATAATATCAATCTTCTGATCCCAAAAGCAAAGTTACAGGCAATAATGGCCATCATACATGTTTTGAGGCAGAAGCAATAAGGAAGTAACAATTGATGGCCAGGAACTAAAAAAATAATGAACTTGTTTCATGGTAATGTAATGTAATATAAATCTTCGAAAATTTCTCAGCGCCCACTCAAGCCACATAGGGAGACCAGCTTCTTCACCGGCGATTGTGTAATGATCAGGCTTCAAGTGAAGTAGGCCTAAATGTATCAGTCAAAGTCAATTATTTAGAGAAAATCTGGTTGAAATTTAATAAGCCAGAAGTCAAGTTGCGTAATGTACGCGTGTTGAAGTAAACGAGTCTTAAGCTGAGTTATAGAATACTAAAAACACATTTATATGTACCTCAAATTATAACTGTGATTCTAATTGTGTTATAAGTCCAATGATAAATAAACAAAGCACTGTTTAGATGAAAACTGTGTAGCGTTGTTGCTCTTATGCAAATGAACTGTTAATTATTTAATATAGGTAAGCACAGAATAAGCAAGTTTAATTTAATTACGCACACGTTTAATTAGTTAATTCAGAGCGGCATTTTAATTTAATATAATTAATTGTTAGACAGCTTCCAACAAGTTATAGCGCTGCATGAACGATTAACATCTGAACGATCAAATCAACCAATAGAAGCGCGCCATTATAAATTAACTAGATATTCAACGTGATGATGCCATGATCAGCCAATGAGAAGATACTAGGTCGAATTTTGCATTCACGAAATCGAAGGAATTGCAGTTGTCGACAGTTGAGCGAGATATTGTAAAGCGGAAGGCTGCGGCTCCCGTACTTATCGAGATGCTAACTCAGGTTGCGATAGAAAAACTCAGGTTGCGATAGAAAAGCAGCTAGATGAATCGCCATGATTATCGTAGTATTCTTCTTCGATATGTGTAGAAAGTTGCCATAACTTTCTGGGTGTTATTTGCGCAACGATTAACCACAAGTCGTTGATGTACAGTCGTCGTCTTCAAGCGTTTGGAAGTCAGTGACGGACTGCGGTTTTAAGTACTATCTTGCGATTGCGAAGTATTAAGAGTTTCGTTGCGAATTGGATATTCCACGTCTACTTTGGATTATGTTGACTGGGTACTGTCAGCACCAAGTACTCGTATCAGGAAGTAAGGGCATTTGTTTGACATTCACGGACGATTGGAATATAGGATGTCTAGTCCACGTAGTTCGACAACTGTGGACATTATCCTGGAATAGTTCTGCAAATTCAATGATCTACTCAAGAAGAATCGAAGATACCTTTGAAGAAACTGAACTGTCTGAATTCTGCATCAAGTATCAGATAAAATTAGATATTTATTAAGTGTGCCGTCTAGATAAAATAGGATTGTTGATATAACGTTGAATTACTTTGTCACAATATATTTATTTCTAACTAAAATTCGTCTAGTGTCTTGCAAAAGCTCTTTTTAAGCTATACAGTTATTTCCTACTGCCATGTGTAACGATGCAAGGCTTGTAACCTTCTGATCGAGAACTATTATATAGTAATCTTTAAACATAAGGGCACTACAAACAACATCCAACAGAAAATGCGTATCAGAATTCCATAGAATGGAGCGCTCACAGAAAAAGATCAAACAGCTGATATCGCAGGTTAATGGGTAACTTGTTCCAGACAGATAGGCTACTACTGTGCCAAGTACTAACACACTAAGTATTAACCATTATCTATCAACATATTATCTATAAAAATAAAAAAATAAATATCTTTCATAACAGTAATAACAGTGTCAAAGAGGAGCAGTTTTATCTCGAGGTATTGCCTACTGGGTTTTGGAAACAATTGAAAATTTTATTGTGTAAAATTTCACCACTAAATCTGAGTGGTAACGGTAACAGTGCCGCTATAATATATCTCTTCGTACGTCTCCATTTGTTATTAATTATTTGCACCTGTGTTGTGTTGATGCAGCGAAGAGGAACCGTTCTGTGTACCATTGAAGGTGGAACTGAGCGACGAAGAAAAGACAGCGTTTCTTAACGCTCACAATGAAGAGCGTCGAAGGGAAGACGCTACGAACATGCTTCAACTGGTTAACAACCATCTCGTTCCCCAGTTCTCAAAAAGAATCATCATCAACATCATTCCCAAACATCAGTCTTGCCTTCGTAATCGGTTACGCTAAGATGCATACTGTAATGTATTATATTGAGCAAATTCTTCACTCGCAATTGTTCAGTGCCATGGTGATTAAATAGCAGTGTTCTATAAATGATGATCATTATTGTCATCATTAATAGAATTAAAATTATTACTATTGTTATTACTAGCTGTTAACCCGTGAAGAATAACGGGCCGGAAAATATAATAGCTCACGAATCAACCCTTTTCCTCCCATTGGACAGAAAGGCTACAACGAAGGCAAGAAAATTCAGCGGCTATCGCAATGTTTACCCGTGAAGCACCCTCTGAATAATGTCGTTTACACGCGTATTATATTATTATATATTATATATACGGCGATTCAAACGTTTCAAAATCGAGTTTCGTCCATTAAGTGTGCATTTCATTTGAATAAATGCAAATATACCTACATAACACGATGTATTTAATTTTAATAACTGCAAAAATTATAGTTAGACAGATCTGAATAAAGCTTGTTTGAAACGCGAATCAGACCCATTTTGCAGAAATCTAGCAACGAAAACATTTAGGTCCACTTCCATTCAATCATGCGCCTTTGCGCGGCAATTATAATTATAGGTCAACTTCTAATATTTCGGTCAAATTCTGTCCAATCACGCGTCTTAGAAGTGACGGACAAAGCACGTGACTTAGGTAATTATATAGATAGATTGCTGCCAATATTATTAAAATAATGTATTCGATGCGTTATAGGCTTAATTACCTTTACAAATGAGTCTTCTATTTAAGCAAAAGCATTTAATCAACTTCTATTTGTTGTATTGTATTGTATTTTCGTTTATTTAAATAACTTGTTGTCAAAACGCAACAATTCACAATAGATAGCACACGCAAAATATGGCGGTTGCAATAATCATAATGTCAGGGTTAGACATGTCTTTAGAGGCTAAGATTCACATCTGAGCCTGAGGGCTTATTAATAAATGTTCATAAACAAAATCCTTGACAGAAAGTTCTTACTGTCCTTCACCGGAAAGGCGAATGGATGTTCCCGATGTCTAATCAACTATTTAAGCAAAATTATTTCATCAATCCAACGTCAATTTGAGCAATAGTATTTCATCAATCCGATTTCAATATAAGCAAAAGTTGCAATTGGCAAATAATTTCGAACTTGTAATTTTTTAAGAAATGTTAAGCTCACATGCCAAAATGTCTGGCTACGAATCGCTCGTTTAACAGTCACAGAGAGTGGCAGATGAAGTGATCCAAGTTTCAGTGTTAAAACGATCGTCTTTTTATCTGAATCTTCTTCAAATTATGTTCTTCCACTGAAACATTTTGAAAATTGACGTCACGTCGTCACATCCGCATGACGTTAAATAACGCATCGCTTACATTACTTGTTATGTAAATATGCAAATGTGGGACGAAGGACTGGTAATAAACGCTCAAGCAAAGGCGAATACTTGCGGAAATTTCCACTCAATGTATACAGAGTAAGATCACCATCAAGCAAAGGTGCTAGATAAAGTGCATCAGTTCTCCGCATAGCATCTCAGAAGAAGATGATGACGATGACGATGATTATGATGAAAGAGAAGAATTAAGTCAGAAGAAGGAGAAATTAAAAAAAGCAAATACTCCAGAAAGCCAAGAGAATCCCAGTTCATTTAGATAACCATGACAATTAGCCTGGGTGCGATGTGTTGCGATTTCATTTTCTTAGTCACGGCATACATGACGGCGGTTGGTCAATGCTCTCGAATACCATCTGATCTGTCCAATTACAGTAAACGATCATTGCATTCACTTCATGCCCTCAGTTAACCAGAAGCCACAATGTAAAGAGCAATCTGAAATATGTTTCTGTTTGGGAGGATTTGCACCCACTTCACATTTCGACTGACAGATTATGATAAAGATAATGATACAATACAACTGAAATTTGATATCGTTCTTCTTCCAACATTTTTTGCTCAGTAGTGCACACTCGCCTCGACGACGCAACTGCAGTTGTAATGCAGAGCAATTATTGAGCGTGAAGGACTTGTTCAAGGTCCCTACACAGTGACTCCCGGACGAGGGTCGAACCCGCTCACTCAGCGCACACTGAGTGTTAGCGTTAAGGCCCGACCGCTCTAACCAATCGGCCACCGTACCACACAATGATAATGGCGAGCGATGAGAACAATGGCGATGAGGATGTTAATGATGATGATGATGCTGTTGATGATGATGATGATGATTAATGACAAAGTCAGCGATCAAGATGGTGTCGATATTGCAAACGAGAATCCAGACAATGAGATAATGAATGTCATCGCTATGTTGCAGTTGTGAAGGTGTAAACCTTGGTCAGAATCTGGCGAATAATTGGGGTCATGGTGCAGAATACCCTTCGATCAATTACTCCAACATCGCACACTCTTGGGCGGATGAACGTAAACACTGGAACTCTGCCAAACAAGAATGTGACGTGGGACACAAATGCGGACATTGGAGAATCGTCAGTTCAATTCTCATGATCATTGTCGGCACCTTCATTCGCTCGTTGATTATAAAGATTTATATAGCACCCCTTCAAAGTTACTACACAGGAGCACTTCTGACCTCTGAATGACAGAAAAGAACAGGTCGGATCCATTTTCGATGGGTCAGGGTTGGGTCGGGTCATGAAAATTGAACCCATGTATAAATGTGGGTCCTTATACAGCTGTATAGTAGCTGTCTCGTGGAGGCTCGAACCCATAGTCACAGCGATATAAGGCGAGCATTGTAACCAATTGGCCAGCGTTTCCCCCAATCAATTCTTATAGCAGTGTCACTGGTCTGACCCGTGCATTTGCTGGTCAAACAGGAAATGGATGAAACACAAAACAGGAAGTGATTCAAATTTAGAGTATAACGCCTTCGTAATTTCTTTGAAAATGTGATATGAAAATTTGATATCGCTTTGAAACTGTCAGCTTACGGGTGCAATGTCTAGACGACTCGGCTGCGGCAAAGCCAGATGCAACATTTTCAACGATTACGGTGTATTTCGACCGAACTGCAACTTCGTTGTCTGCAACTATGGACCCGTGTAAGGATATCGAAGATCTTGCACTACAAAGACTTATAGAGAGTGATTAAGTAAGCATGTACGTACCTTAGTAAGTAATTAGTAAATAGGTAAGTGAATGCGTGACGTGGAAGTCAGTCAATTAGTAGTGTGTCAAGAAGTCAGTTATCTTATGTAGTGTGCAGGCTTATCAATGATTGTTTGGCGCTGTTTTTGGGTAACTGCGGTTATACCTCAAGGAGTTACGTCGGCCCATTGAGGCCACTAGTGACTGACGCCAACTCCGCTTTGCTGGCCATGAAGATTTGGTTGTTTTCTTCACTAGTACCACTGTGATGCAACATCGGACCTTTTCAATGGTGGGCCCTGCCATCTGGAATGAACTCCCCAAGAATTACGCCTCATGCTCAGAAATTATTCGTCTGAATTTTACTCTTCTTTGAAATTCGTATTTATCAACCGTAGTCCGACAGGAAGCGCCTCTAAAGGAGCGCTACATTGGGCTCTCTTTGATTGATTGCCTGATCGCTTCATTGGTTGGTTGGTTAATTCGTTGGGTGATACATTTTTATTATCTGTC
Source organism: Bimastos eiseni (assembly GCA_959347315.1). Lineage (NCBI taxonomy): Eukaryota > Metazoa > Annelida > Clitellata > Crassiclitellata > Lumbricidae > Bimastos > Bimastos eiseni. Next base: position 43,724,423 of record OY365808.1, on the reverse strand, counting down.
AACTTGTCGCTTGCAGGTTAAGGCACCTGTTCCAAAAAGATATTGTATCGATATTCTACTAAAAATACCGGCAATGGATTGTACATCTGCTGACTTTTCCTTCTATAAATTTTAGTCTGAATGAAATCAAAATTTCTAAATATCTATAATTATATCATCATTTAAACTTTCCAACCTAGCCATACCCTTATCTTTTCTCTTTCATGGACTCCTCCATTGGTGTTCTGTTCATTAATTCACTTATCCAGCACGCTCGAATCATTCCATGTAAAATCAACCAGGGTGTATTTCAGGCGTGTGATTGGGTGGGAATTAAGAGCCATAGGTAGACTGAAGATGTGGGTTTTCAGTCTAGAGTCAAAGATTCTGATTAATAATTTAATACCTAATTGTTCACTATGTTCACTTGCAACTCAAATGATGATCAAGCTTTAGTTACTCAGCAACAATGTTGATTAAATTCCCTATCGTCAGTGATTAATGCATTAATATCTTCAAAATGCCAACATACATGAATGTGTCTGAAACTTTAGTTCTGCAGCAGTCGACCGTGGACCACGATGTTCTGAATGCTACCATTCCACCATTAAAATGGTTAAGAAGGGCTACAAATGTGAAAATGAGCTTTGTGGTAAGTTATTTCATGAGATAGGATTGTCATCGTAAAAATCAACTGCAGGTCTTTGGATATTCTTAGCAGTTCAACGACTTTCATTGTGTGTCGCTAGTCTAACTGTGCGAAACAGTCACCAGATAATGTAAAGAGTGTGCCATATTTGGAGATATTCAGAGACAGCTCAAGAGCTGTCTTTTAAACCATCATAATGACTTTCATTAATATTTAGATTCGTCAAGAGACCCTTACTTCGGCCGACTGATGACGCTACATAAAATGAATGTCTTATTATTATTATTATTAGTAGTAGTAGTAGTAGCATTTTAATGGACCTATTAATTTTGATTAATATCAAAATAATGAATGACAGATAAAAATGGAAATTTTGTCACCATGGCAAAAACCACAATGTTTGTGCTCTCTGAAGAAATTCTTTATTAAAACACTTAATCTAAATCATAACTGTGATAGATGTTACACATAAGTAAGGTTCGATTCCAACCCAGTTAATATCATTGATGCTCTTGCTGTTTACAATTAGGCTATCTTCTTGTTTGGTTAAAGGATGTTTAATGTTAATCAGTATTTGTCTTTTTGTAACTGTAATGTCGATTGTTGTTTGTGTTCAATGGAAATTAAATCAAAGTTAAGTTGCATCCGAAAATGATAGTCTTAGGAAGAACTACACGTGGTCCTTGTGAACATGGAGAACACAATGTCTGGAATAGGTAAATTGAAAGAGAGAAAGAAAGAATATCAACGACATCGATTTTAAAATTTATTGAAATAAAGTAAAGTATAATCACTGTATTTCTCGTTCAATTCATTGTCCCATAGCAACCCCCACGGCCTCCTCACACTTTCATGCAATGGTTATTGATGAAATATACCGTAGAGCCTATCGATGAATTATTAACCGTTGTGCTGTAGAATGCGAACCTGCGCACCCGTGCTACATTGGTGGAAATTATTCTTTGAATAGTTGCGGCTGTAAATGTTACTACGGCTATTATGGCACCTACTGCGTAAGTGAGTTCCAAAGTCATGGCTTGTATATCGTCCAACTTCTCTCAATAGGTCTACTCCACTTAATACAGTGCATATACATGTAGAGGCTGTCAAATTTACCTGCTTCTAATATAATTCCTTTTGGCCTAAATGTCTACCCATCATCCAATTGCACGATGTTCCTACAACCTCTGACCCAGCGCTCACTTCTTTCAACTCCCTCCTAAAGACAATAGATGTTTTATATCCAGAGTTTTATTTTTGTAATAGCCAAGGTAGGCCTACATCCTTTACTTTTATTGGATAACTTTCAATTCTCTTCTGTTCTTTGTACATGTTGTTGCGGATTGTCAGCTTGCTAAATGAACGAAGATATATAATAATATATAATCATCCAACTTCTCTTAATTGAAGAACAATAGATGCTTATCGTCCAAATCTTCTAAATTAAATAGCTACCTATCGTCCTACTTCTCTCAGCTGGAGAGAAATACCTTGACTACCTTCCAATTTTCGTCAAACTAACTGATTACTCTAGTAGACTAGCTTAGTCTTTTATTCACTGGTTTCTGCATATCAACTACTCCAATAACTGCGACAATTGAGGATGACTGAAATAATATTATTGTCCAGCATAATTCTTGATTTCCCAAACTTTGACTCATTTGCGTCAATGCAACTTGAAGCGAGCATTGGGCGATTTAGAGAAGCTCAGTTTTGTATTTTGACACGGTATGCAATGGCAGACAGGAGAGTACAGAAGAGTTGACAATGCTTATAGGTAATAGGTCAACTTTAATTGCCAATTTTTTGCTGAGCTTTGGCGACTTGGCAGCCTTAGACGGGCGTGCGCGGGCTGCCATAGGGACAAAATGTGCATCCCCAACCCATTTCCGTGGTTCTGTCCCTATTCCATCAGGTATGTCCTCATCCACACTCCATGTCAACAAAGTTTGTCCCCATCTTCACCCCAACTCTAATTAATAGCGTAACACTTCTGAAACAAGGCATAATTATAAAGCGTTTTTGAAGGATTCAATGATTTATTGCGCTATAAAGTTCTGTCATAAAACATTCAAATATGTTTCCATTTATGTAGATATTCGATTCTAGAGAATCTGACTAAGGGCATGTGCCCAGTTGTAATATCTGTCTATGGCATCATAGAAATAGTTGAAAAGTTAGATCAGATCAAATTTGATTAAATCTTATCACAATGTGCCAAATCAGACAGAACACACATTAAATGAGACCAATAAATTTTTGCAGTCCACAATTCAAGGGACCGCCACCTCCAACTATGCCGCCTGAGTTGTGGTGTTAGCCAAAATACTCGCGTATATTTGAGTATTAATAATAATATTCTGCCTTTTGAACGATTCGTGATGGTTGCCACTGCATCGGCTTACACCAAAGAGCTTTGTCTTCCAGTTTTGAGTGTACTAATCATTTCTCCCTTCTGAGTAGTGATCAGCAACGATTCACATGTTCCTCGCTTCTCTACATCAATGCGAAACTATTTGGCTTTTGCGTGAATTCGACTTTCTTTTAGGATAATCTCTTGAAATATATATGCGATTCAATTGATTAAGTTCATTGCTCACTTCCTGATTACTTTATGTCACAATTGAAATGCTATGATGTCTATGATCAATCACTCCACAACGTTGTGCTTTTGTTTTGTTCTTTCAGGACGTGAGTAAGAACATGGTGTGAGACCAACTTCCTGCAACGCTGAATAATTGATCTTTGCTGAACAACAAATGCCTTCTTTCAATCGTCGATCTAATATGGGAATCTTAGATTCTGCTTTATAATTGTCGCTGGTATAAAGTGTTCTTGACTTTTCAAATAAAATTTCAGTCACATTTTAGAGTTTTATTCTAAATGTGGATAATTTTATCATATTTATTTAATTAATCCGATTAAAGATCAAGTGCATGTGATTTTACAATCTATTTGCAGGCTACAAACAAAAATAATAACGAAATGTTTTCATTTTGGTGAGCCTCAACCATTTTTTAGCAATTCGCCAACAGAGCAAACTTTCGATATCAATGCATATCTCGAGTAATGCCTTAGTTTGCAAACGTTTGACTGAAGTTGGCCTGCTTTAGTTCTCAAACGTCGCTGCTGAACATTTTTATTAGTATGACAGATCATTCATTGTAATGAGAATTGTCAAATTGCTGATTGTATTGATCTTGACCTGTCGTAACGTAATGTACAAGAGTAGTTTGCTAAAACCTTTGGTTGTCCTGACTGTTCATTGATGGCACCTGTTGTCTTGGACTTTAAACAGAAGTGTTTTACTTAGCCAAACCCAAAGTCACTTGGTCATCTAGACTTTATGTTTAGCGTCTCCCCTTCTTTTATAAAATTTATTTAGGCTATTTACTATACGAGTCTGAAGAAATTTTTCCTCCGGAGTCTATCCTGCAGTGTCCTGTTTTCTGTCATCCAGAGTTAACAATCTTGCCTGTAAACGTGTTTCTATAGCTCCACGAATCTGCTTCCTTGTCTTATTTGACTTCGGACTTCTTATTCTCAGCAGCTAAAAAAATGTAAGATGTAAATTGGTTTAACTATATTTTTAAATAAGTTGAAGTTACTAAAACTTTCAATAGGACAGGTTCGATGCCAAGCACGGTGCATGATATGGTTCTTAGTAAATCCGATTGCACATGAATAAGTGACATTGAATCTCTATAAAATCCCCAAACCAAATAATTTATTTAATATAAATGTTGTTAAAGTGAGGTCAAAAAAATGGTTGATAACAGCATGACTATTTCTTAAATGATGAATGGGTTAACTGCAAAATATGACTAAGATGATGAATGAAGATGATTTTTTCTGACATAAACTGAACGTTCTCTGTACAGAAACATTTGCTTACCCTGTTCTATATCTCTCTGCGTCTTCAAGGCTCTTTTGAACAGATTATAAGAAAAAAAACCAGGTTAGATAGTAATGGCTGCCACATGACAAATAGCATAGGTCTTTAAATAATGACGATAAGCTTCATTTAATATTAGCCACCTCTGTCAGTATTTCCACAGACATTAATTCGTATTGTATCTTTAGATGTGTGAAGCACCATTCTCAGAATAACTATTCAGAGGCGTCCTCAGCACTACAACTCCGGAGAAAAGGAACGCCCTTAAAAAGTTAGAAGCTAATCATTAGTTTAGTCTTTAGTGAAGGAAAAAGGTTATTCCAGGCAGTTGGACCCACAAGAGCAAACGTTGTTGGGCCAATGCAGTCCTAGTCATAGGAAGAGAAAGATTAAGACAATCAACAGAGCGCAAGGTATGGTGACCACACGCCCCGAATTTGCCGGGACAGTCCCGGAATTGATAAAAATGTTCGCGTCCCGGTCCATTCCGGGACAATGTAACGTACCGGAATGGCGTTTCTATGATCAAACATGTAGAAGTTGCCATTTTAATTTTCCAATTATTTGACAGTAGAAATAACATCCAGTGCCAAAGTTAGTCTCGTTGTCGCCCTCAGGCTTAGCTTTTCAGGACGCCACTTTCAAACTGCAAACATGACTAAAACATATTAATTCTATATAACCAACTCATTTGACGGCCTCTAAAACGCTATTAGGCTACATTCTCCAATAGATGCTAATAATTTTTTGTCTAATCGTGATCACAATTGTCAACTTCAAACTTATAAAGTGCCACGCGAAAGTCAAGCGCAGGGCACCAAATATCAACGAGCGCCTCGTCAAGTCAGAGAGAGACAGTAAAAATAACACCCAGTGCCGAAATTAGTCTCCTTATCGCCCTCGGGATTAGTTTTCCAGGATATGAGGTCCATGAGGGTAGTCCGAAATCTTAATGAGGTTCGATTCCGGCTGCCAGAGGTTGAGAGGATGCTTAGTAGGTGCTAATGTGGATTTTTAAAGAATTGGATGGTGGAGGATCGAAATAGGTGGGATAGGAATTCTTGAAGAGGTCAGACTTCAGTTGCGAGTGGAAAGTTCGAGAGATGACAAAAGATTCTGGGGTTGGTAACGGTCACTGAATGGCAATCACATTGGATAAACCGAAAAAATTGAGAGGGAGATCGACGTGCGTTTGAGAGACATGATGCGTGTGGGATATGGCTCGGTTGGAAAACTTCAAAACTCGAGATAAGAAGTGACCGGGGAACGAGATAGACTGAGACAGGAGGTTGATCGGGTAGAACGAGTTGACTGAATGGTGAGGAGTTCACGAACACATTTGAACTTGCAGTTGCACCATGGTAGGAAGTTGTAGGTTGGTGATAGGATTTGTGGTGGATTCACAGTGTGATTTTTAGCCAACGTCGTGATTTTAGGATAGGAGTGACATGATAGTGACACGATGCTACCTGGAATTCTGGTAGCAGCTTGGTTTAATAAGTTTTGGATAAGTTGCAGTCGCTTGAGGTGTGTGGATTCGAGGTCTATCTAAATCATCGCCATAGTGCTGCACTCTGCCAGTATTGGCTGTAATTTTAAAAATGATTAACTTACGTGATCGTGTGCACTTGCCATTTTTCTTTGTGAAATTAGAGTTTATGATTGAAAAACTTTAAATAGATGATTTTAGGTCAGAAATCTTGAAATGAATTTCAGTTGAGTTACTTGCTCAAGTAGGCCTACAACGCTCATCCCAATGAACCTGGTCAGCTCCCAATTGAATTTGATTTAGATTGGAGAAACTATAGGGTCTAGTGTCCCGGAATGGCAGAAATGAAGTGTGGTCACCCTAGCGCAAGGAACAAAATTAAAGTGGAGATACTGGCTTTCGCATATAGTGGGGGAGATAGCTCGGGACACTGCTCTCCTGGGCTTTGGAGACAGCGATAAAAGACCGGTGCAAAACTTCGAGTATATGTTGGGCAAAGAGGCTTGCAGAAACATTTGAGACAAATGGGTCACTTACGAACTCTATGAGAGTTCCATTCGGCAGCATGGGTCAGATATTGGCTTCATGTGAGCATCCTGTGAATCTGATTGACAGTGTTGTATGCAAGACCTTAGACTTCAAGACCAAGACGAGACCGAGACAGTGAGGTACCGAGACCGAGACCGAGACCGAGACAGTGAGGTACCGAGACCGAGACACTAGGTTCAAGACAGTTCGAGACAGTAAAAAACAAGTGATCCTATATAAAAGGCTGTAAGATACTAATGAATCAGTTTTCGGAAATAAGGTTCATTTGTAATTTCAATTTGAAACTTAATTATAATGTATATTGTATCAATTCCCAAGAACAGATTTTATATTGTCGAGTTTTATCTTTTTCGATATTTCTTCTTCTGCCTATCTTGTGAATAGTATAAAGAAAGCATGTCTTAAATCTTCTAGACGATTTTAAAGAAGCAAATTCGATACCAAATATCAAACGAAATTATAAATTTGCGCATATTATTACACACCCTGACAAACTAAAGGTTGTTCCGATCGTTTCGGTTATGGTGGTTTTGCATCAATTACAGACTAATAGCCAATAGCTATTGTTTGTAAATAGGCCTAACTTTAAATTGCGTAAACGCAAACTTCACAATTTCAGGTTCTCTCTCAGACATTTTACGCTTTAAGACAGTTGAATTCATTTCAGTATCATGTGACCAGAATTACCGTTTCTCGTAAATTTTGGTTTCAGTTTCTAGCGCAAAATTTTAGGACAGTTAACGCGAAACTTATCGAGACCGCTTGTTCGAGACAAAACAAGACTTTCACTTCAAGACAGTTTCTAAAAATTTGAGACACTATCTCGAGACCGAGACCGAGACAGCAGGCTTCCGAGACCGAGACCGAGACCGAGACACTAAAAAACTGTCTCGAGACGTCTCGAAACCGAGACACTGTCTCGAGACCATGCAACTCTGCTGATTGGCTGCTGAGGCAAGGTAATCAAGTGCTCACGAAATGTGTGAAGGAAGAAGGAAGGAAGAAAGGAAGGAAGGAACCATCGAACTAATGAATCAATTATCCAATTACTAGTCAATATTACTTAAGAACGAACGCACCGTGCACATTTAAGTTTGCCGACACTTATCGAAGATAATGTTGGTCAAAATATGTAAACGAACTCAAGTAGACCTGCGCATGTAGGTATGTATGTATGTTTGTATGTATGTAAACTTTAAGAAACGCATTTTAGGAACCCCTCAGAAGTGCACACTTTACTCTACGTCACTGCGTTTTTCAACGCTCCGACCACAGCAAAGTTCTCATATACTACGTCAGAAAATAATAATCAGGAAATCAGTTAACGGAATGAATCTTCCAATCAGCAAATGAATCGTTGCTACTCAATCGCTCCATTTAAATTGGCTAAACAGAGAGTTATAAAACGTACAAAGAAGTCAATGGTTAAGAATCACAATTACTTCATTCTTATGGCTGAGTAGATGGTGATACCGATGCTGATAACAGTCATGACTATGATCGTATTGCAAATTCTACTCGACGTTGGCCAAATGGACGCAGGGTTCATCAGCAAACTAACATCTTTCACCTCAATTCCTTTATCTAAATACAGCCAACAGAACGTAGCGCAGTCAATGCATTAGATTCGTTCAGCCACTTCAGTTTAGAAGCTTCATCTGCTTACGGAATAGGCTAACTGCATAATAGGGTAACAGCATAATAGGGTAACTGCATAATAGGGTAACAGCATAATAGGGTAACTGCATAATAGGGTAACAGCATAATAGGGTAACTGCGTAAGAGGGTAACTGCATAATTTATTTATTGCCGAAATTTGATACTACCCTTCTTCCAACATCTTTTGCTCAGAAGTGCATACACACGCCACTACGGCGCAATTGCAGTTGTACTGCAGAGCAATTGTGCGAGAAGGACTTGCTCGACACTTGAGGCGACCATTCACTGATGTCCATAACATTGTTAATAATGGCGCTATAGAAGTCGCTAGATTATATAATGAATGTATTTCATGTATATTTGATGTGCCGATCAAAGTGAGTGAGCGTTAAACAGGCTTTGGTTTTCTCTATAGTTTATTTCTGAATCAGGTTCACCTATTTTCATGGCACCGTTCAGCCAACAACAGACATAAAACTGACAGTTATAATGTTAATTTACTCTGGTAGACTTCGCTTGCCCTGTGTCATTTATAGCTTTCAAAATATTCAACATTTACATTTAAGTTAGCAATGAAGGTAAGATAAAATTCATTGAACTTACTTAAGACTGAAATCTTGGACGATTCTGGCAGATGAGGTTCAACGATTTTGCTGTTGTTATCCTGGATGTGGGATTCGTTTTCTGTCTTTAAGCCTCGAGTTAATCTCCTGCCATACCTCGCGCTCACTGTACAAGAAACTGCACAATTAAGTATATGATCGATCATAGCATAATTATGTTCCTCTGGATCTTTCCGTCATTCGTTGATTCAGAGCATTTGTATTTTCAAGGCTAACAGCTAAGATCCAAAGAGAGTATTTTCCACATAGACAATGCATTGTGAATTCTCATGCTATGCGTCCGCAACAACTGAGAATTTGCGTTTCATCGTGCTTAGCTCTGTATCAAGAAGTTCTTCGAACCAGACCGTGAAACCAAACCATACTCGCCATCGGTCTATCGTAATGTAATGTAATTGAGCATTAATATAGCGCCACTTCAATATCTACCCAGAGGCGCTCAACGAACCTTATTCTAGATCGTGAAGCTGTTGGACTTCTATTGACGTCGATTCTTCGTTTTGCGGGCGATTTGCCTTATAGAGAAGGTCACCCATCTATTTCGTCGTTTCGGTTGCCAGCGATCAATGGATTGGTATATATGAAGAAAGAAAACAGTGAGGAAGAGATAAAGAAACGTGAATAGGACGAAACGTTGTCACAAAACTGAAGAAAGTTTGGAATGCATGCTTTGATCAAATGTGCCGTTTAATTCAGCAAGGTCAATTTGTGCATGCTTTGAAATAGTGACGAATGATATTTCCAACAAATGACAATGTACTAGTAGTAATGTATGCAGTCAGTATGAATTAATAAAGAATATCATTATGTTAATGTCAGACAATAGCAACAAGTTAATATATCGCAAGCCTCTGGTTGCAAATGAACTGTAGACGCGAGGTGGGTCCACGATATAGCATTATGATATTGCTGGTTGTTAATTGAATCCTCTGCATGTAAAGTGGCTCCTACCATTAGTTAATGGGCACAACTGCAGCGGCCAAGGCGTGAGGTACCACCGTGGAGACAGCAATTTTGAGGTTTATTAAGTACGACGGTCGCTACGTAATTTCTGGATGGTCATAACATCATTACGCTCACCTGATGAGTTCTTACGGAAAAAAGTCTTTACAAAGCGAACATTGATCAGTAAAGTAAAGGTTCCTTGTCCTGTAGTTGAACTCAACCGACTAATGTTCCTCGTAATGTGCAACACACAACCTTAAACGCATACATACATACATACATGTAGATACAAACATTGCACACGCACATACGTACGCACAAGCTCGCATAAATAACACGCTGCGTATTCATACATATACAATGTACACATTACACAACTTACACAAGAACGGATCGCATCGTATGATGATCCTAGTCTGAGACTGAGCGTCGGTCTCCCATTTGGTTTTCATGCTTAAACTGGCAAGACATTGAGTTCCGTTTAGCATTTCGACTAAGACACATCCTTCATGTTTGACGCAGTAATCCTCGCAGACCATCCAGTCAATTCCGCTTGGTACTTTGATGACCTCGTGCTGCAGTGCGACCCCTACGAATGACGTGAAGTACGCGGGTCTCACTAAAATAGACAATCAGACACTACAACATTCGGTGTCAACATGCATACACCCTATAGGAGCTTCTCATCGGCATAAATGCTCTTCAGACGGAAAATAAAGATGTTGTCGGCTGTAGAGAAACAATAGAATGAAACCTCGAGTTTATCTGAACTTCATAGAAATAAATTGTCATATAAGCTGAAGTCCTTGGCACGTGTCTGTTCGAGTCGTGTAGGCGTTTTGTGGTATGATATGATATACGAAAACTTAAAATAGCGCATCTTCAAGAAATCTAGTCAACATGATGTTAATTGTCATTTCAACGAATGTTAACACAATAAGCAAAACAGTGAGCTAAACGAGTCAACGCACAAGTGTGGAACCAATCAACGGATTTCTGTCGATGACTGATAGATGGTATGGATGTTGAGACTCTCTGGGCCAAGCTGCGTCGATAGGGTTGAGCGACGACTTGCCGAGATCGAGTCGCAAACACGGAGTCGGTGTCGTCGAGTAGTCCCTCACAAGTGGAAGATGACGCACGTCCGGATATTCGTCGAGTCGTGTGTGTTGTGTGTGTGTAATGTGTGTGTGGTGTGTTGTGTTGTGGTGTGTGTGTGTGTGCAGGTGTGTGTAGGTGTGTGTGTGTGTGCTCTGTTAGTGTGCTCTTTGTGTTCAGTTCGTGTGCTGACAAGGTTGAATATTATTTTTGGCATAATAGTAAAAGATAGAGAACGAAAAACAGGTAATGACAGAAACAAGAAGAGATACAAGTCATAACTTGTAGAAAGATACCAAATCAAAAGGTGCAAGAAAAGAATGAAAAGGAAGACAAATCGTTGAAGGCAAATCAAAAGACAGACAGAGAGTAGAAGAAAAACAAACAGAACGACAGATACAGTACTTACATGTGGCTCGCGAATGACAGACTCGTGTCAATCTGTAGTGGTCGTAGTCGTGATTGGGCTCCTCCACTAGGAGGTTCTGGGAGACATGATAGTAGCACTTGTTCGTCTTCGCCGAGTGGTTGATGCTGACACAACTTGTGAAGGTGATGCAGAACTGACGACAAGCAGACGAAGTCATTTGGCTGACATACATCTCGAGGGTTGAGGTCTTTGTGTTCTGTACGTCACTAACGGTGCCACTGAACGCTGTAGTCAGTTACAAGAACGTTGATTCAATGAGATTCCATGCGGAAGCATTTAACTATTGCGCCTTCTTATTACATCATTAATGACAAGATTTATATTCGGTATAAAATCAAAGAAGCCTAAAGAGACCTGTTGGCTACTTTAAGGAGTTTCGCCAAAAATGTCTCGCTTAAAACTTTCGGTAGAAGTTGAAGTTTCAATGTTAAGACATTTATTGTTGATCATGGCCACATCTGGAACAAGAAGGGCGAACACCTGTCCGTTATTACGCTAAGTCAAGTTAACTTTTACTCATTGGTATCGATCAATCAAATCAATCAAAAATACTTGATATAGCGCCTCTTCAAGATATCTACTCAGAGGTGCTCCCAGTCTATAACCCTCCGATGAAAAGGACAGCTTTAAGGGAGGCGTAACATGAAGATGATATGAGTGAAAGTTAATATCAACGCTAGGCTACGACAATGAGAGCGGTGCTTTAATAAAATCACTTGATCTTACTTCTCTGTCAGAGACAATGTATAAGTCTACAACACATGTTCGTGATTCTTGTGATTGGATAAGAGCATTTCCTCTTCCATGCATTCCAAGATCTGTTGCGTTATGGGCAATACTTACGTAAACAAACATCGCAGTAATCCCAAGTGGTCGCATTGAGGGAAGTGTAACACCACGGCCCTTGAAAGTTCAATGGGTCAGGATTCCTACAAGTGCAATTGTTATACTTTTATTTCTAAATGCATGCACAAATAATTATAATCGATAGGTTGCAGCTAAAATTTACGGCTTTAGTGATTAGCTGAGAATATCCGTTTTTAAATTGTGTATCTTGAACACTTTCTATATTCTTAATGAAGATGCTATTTTTCTAAAACAGTAGCCGTGTTAAACTATGTTTGACAAAATAATGCGCGGATGCATACGTCGTCAAAAACGTTGAGATGTATTTCAAGACAGGCTCAGAAATGTGTGTAGTTAAGCACATGATCCGTGAATCAAAAGCAAAATAGTTTGATACTATGCCAGATCATTCTCAATCGAAGAATTGTATCCAGATCTCTTCCCTATATACTAGCATATCCATAAAAGATCCGTATTTCCATCTTGAATATCAACGCATTTTTATTTGTTTTACATCTACCTTCTAATTATTTGCATCAATGAAGTGTTTATTGATTAAAGTTGATATTTGCATGAATAAAAATGAATGGGGTTTCTACTCAATCAAAACACTTATCCTATTTAGATCATGAATTGCTCCTATACGATTGCTATCAATAATGTTTTTCTCACCGGCAATAATTATTAGCTTTAGCGGAACTTCCTTCTGGAAAAACAAAACCTTTCACAGGATTTTCCGACCAATAATGGCAAAAAATTTTGGCTCTTGTGTAAGCAACTTTTCCATTGTAGTTGAACCCTTTGTCTTGAAGAGTACATACTGCAACAGTCATATTCAGAAGAGTGAGTTTGAAAACGTTCTTAAGTATCACTATAATCAGGTAGATTAAGAACTAACACAAAAATGATACACTATAGTGCATAGTGAAGGCCTAAATTTGGCTACTATATGATATATATCCGACCGTTTAGACAAAATCAAATAACAAGCTATGGCTGTTGGTTGTTTTGCATCTTATTAGAATAACGGGTTTCCTCGGCACTTTTCAAGGTGCAAATACAAGTGTACGTGCTAGTCCAACAAATTGTGATCATATCGATCACATGTTGGCGACAAGTAGGCTATGTTCAGGAGAAGGAAAGTGATTCCCGGGAAATATGTAATCCAAGAATGAGCTACGGTGCAAAACATGCAGGAAAAGGTCGCCTGAATTTTATACCGTGTTCATCAACAGCTAGCAATATTGTCAGAAGTTTATTAGCAATTAGCGCCTTCTGTAAAAATCTAGATCCACTCCTATAATGGAATGTTCTCTCCTGTATGCTGCCCATAAAGGCCGAAAACGGTTACACAATAGACCTACTCAAGTAACAAACAGCCTTCGATGCTCAAGTAAAAATGGCATTATCATCCAATTATTTATGACAAGAGGATTTTCTACACTATAGACTAACTGGCAATTTGAATGTTTTATTCTCTTGTAAAACTCACTCTAAAGCTGTATTCTTCTTAAAGGTGATTATATGTTTTCCTGCTATTGATCATTGAATTGACTACTTCAAAAGAAAAATGCTTCCAAATATAGCCTGACGGTATCCATCACGAAAAATGAACAGTTATAGAATACAACGAAAAGCACAAAGTTTAACGATACCGTTAAATCCTGAATTGCTATTGGGGCAGATGTCACAGAATTGCCAGACGATAGCTTTGTTCATCGTGTAACACCATGGACTGAGCCTCTCAGCGGGCAGTGGGTTACGGCAGTAATTGCTCGCCGCTTCCTTGCTTCCATCTGGAAAACTGTTGTCTCTAATACTAGAGCGAACTTGATGTGGAACATTGACTGACCAATGCTGACAAGCATAACCGTCTTTAGACACATTAACGGAACCCATGTATGTCACTCCAGAATAGGCTGAGGAACACCCTGTATAAAAACCATGTAGAGATAACGTGTTCCAATACAGCGCCATGCAATGCAAGCAAGGGAGCAATTATCATGTGGTCTATATCAGTTACTGTAGGACCTATAAAGCTTATAGACATTTATTCGGAGGTAAAAATTGAACACCGTATGAAACCTTACCTCGAGGAATGGCACTTCAGAAATAAGTTTTAGTTGCCAATCACTTGCAATCGGAACCAGGTTTCTATGTGCGGTCATCAAGAACTTGGTATAAATTAGAAGAGAAAAGACTGAGAATATGAGTATCATGGGGCAGAGGATTACACCATTAAGTCTTATGAGATGCTCAATGTACCAGACTAGTTTTACCGTTGACCCCGTATAAACTTAGCTGTTCAAATCTAACCCAACGACTTCTTCTAATCGCTATCATACCGTATAAGATTAATTATAAACATGGACAGCGTAATGTATTAGATGCCAACGTGTTGCATGCATGAATGTCTCAAAGACCTCATTTTCTTCCTCATTTTCATTTTCGTGGTCTCATTTTCCATCCCTCTGCTTCATCGTGACTGGTACGTGTATGGTCATCTTCTGATTAGGCCTATTCCGGTATCGCATAATTATACCCAACAAGTAATTTCTAGTCGACGACCCTGATCTCAAGTCATATATTGTTGGTGGAATCCAGGTCGAAAAGCATCTAGGATAAAAAAAATTTCGTTCGGTCTCTGTCTCGGTTGATTTGAGAACAGAACTTATCCAAGATGTATATAGTACTTCTGTTAATTAACCATTGGGATATTGTATGGGACATATCAATATGGGGTGTGCATTATGTCATCGTATTTATGCAGACAGATTTACAATAGGCCTATGTTCAGTCAAAACTGTTCTTCACAAATAATAAGTCACTAATACTAACTGGTTTGACGTGATTATATTTCATTTGCATCTCATCGTATAAACAAATCCTTACTTGAAACCAATGTATGTCAAATTATAGTTCCGCACCTAAAGTTAGTTCTACTAAATGTCTTGGTGTTTTTATTGACCAATCACTTATCTGGAAAACTCACAATGACAACATTGCTGCTAAAATAATATAAAAAAACAAGGAGATTTTATCTCGTATCACTCATCTCTTGCTTTCAACACTTTTTTTAGTTACTTGTCTAGCATCGTAGTTTTTGGCTTTCGCTGGGTACAGTCTTAATACCCTCATCTTGTTATGTACCTGTAAGTTAACTAATTAAGTTTCTTGTTCGTTGTCTTGAACTCACTTACATTTAAAACCGCGATCCTACTTATTTTATCATGGGTGTCCCTGCTAGCTGGACCTCGGTCCATTTGGGGTTCCTCCCTTTGTTTTCTGTCAACCCCCTGGTCTTTCTGATTTAGTTGCTCTGTTTTGTTAACTGGTTCTTTAGTTGCCAATAAAATCCTTGGTTATCGTTATGGTTAATCAGGTGCACAGACAGAGAGATAACTATGAGTAGACCATTATTATCGTAGTTCGACAAGTAGAATTTCCTGACGTTTATTGTCCTGAGTGCAAGTAAAGCAGCAGATTGGCGAGAATGAAATGGATAGAAGACTGGCTGATGTAATTGACAGAAACTGAAGTTGTTGAAGCTTCCAACGTTCTGTTTCGGTCTGACTTGATTAAATTCATTGTCTTCGTCTGATAGTGGCAAATGAAACTCTTAATTTAAGGAATCAAGTAAATACAGTTTTACCAATGTTATGCAAAATCATTTTTGGATGACATGTATAGCTTGAGGTGGCTTCCAACTATATATTTTCTCTTTGCAAATGGGCGGCATTGTGAGCGGATTCATGACTAAAGAATTTTTCATATAGAATAGAATGATGAGATCAAACGTGTTCAGATGAGGTTTAATAAGATAAGGTGTAATAAGATATAACGTTTGTACTGGAAGAGATGATTTTGCCTATCATTTTTGCCTACCCGCTCGCCACCATACACCTTGGAAGAGACTTCCAAGGTGTATGGTGGCGAGCGGTTTTACGATGATGTAGGTAGCTGGCGTTTACTCTTCGGTGCGTGAAAGTTCGTTTGAGCCCCGGAATCAACGAAGACTTTTCGATGTTAAAATATTTAATGTTATGTTAAATGCAGAACGTATATAGACTACAGCAACTGTTTACTTTTGTATCAAATATTCTCCCGATTCGCCCCAGAGATAGTCACGGCAGGAATACGGAGGGTTGTTAGCAGAGAATACACAGCACCTCGTACAACGTGTTACCTAAAGGCCAAAGTTATTGACTACGGGCGGATCGGGGTTAAAACGAACCTTCACGCATCGAAGAGTAACGCCGGCACACACATTATCGTAAGACCGCTCGCCACCATATACCTTAGGAAGAGACGATAGGCAAAATCGTCTCTTCCAGTACAATGGTGTCTATAATAAGTTGGTTGAAATCAGGTCAATATTGGGGCAGGCTACTTTCGTTGTTTACCAATTTCTTCAGCATGTTGTTTACCAAGTTATTCAGCAGCCTCGAAGTACTTCAGTTGCGGACTTACTGTCTTCACACTTGGCTGTCATTTGCACATGACATGGTCCAGTTTAAAATAGCTTCCCCTGTATAAAAGTGCTTCATGGTCTATCTTCAAACTGTTCTGTTGATGTGCACTCGACTCATACTTAACCGAAGAGGACAAAATAATGTGATCTTAAAACAGTTATTGAACTCATTAATAAACAGAGATTTAATCAGTAAAATATAGTCATCTGCTGCGTTCTCTACTAACCTTCTTGAGCTGCCGATTGTTTTCGAAGTAGAATGACGAAGATATTAACTATGATGGATGAAGGTAATCGTATCCTGAGGAATGCTTCGTATTCAGCATGCTAATAGTGTCACGAATACATAGACACAAAGATACTCAATGACCTAACTGTCCATATTGGCTGTACGCTTAAACATAGTCTCTTATGAGACATTATTTGCAGCGATATTAAATCGAGCATACAAATGGTCTGTTTAAAAATAAAGTTGCTTAATTGAATTTATAATTAAGTTCATTTGAATAATTCATTCAAACAAAGTATTTTTTTATATGCATAGCTACCTAAGATATGATGGATCGCAGGAGGCCTTAAAGTAACACACCAGAAACCACTGTGTAGTATCTTTGTAGCTGGATATAGTTGGACATAGCTGAAAATACTATTTAAAAATCATCTTGACGATCATCTTGTTTATAGCTTAATCGTGTAATGTTGCGGGTAATGGTAATACTCAGGCACCAAGAACAGCGGGTCGCGGGCTCAAAATCCGCTAGCGGCTAACCCCATAAGGTCAATCACTTCAACCTTCCACTAAGGCCCGCATCTTAGATAAAGCTCTTATTAGAAACTATAGATATAATTGTGCACCATACAAATGGTACACATTTTAGCGCCTCTGATTACGAGTGACGTTATATAAGTTTTCAATTACAGTTACAATTGCAAACTGAACTGACCATGTTAATGCCGACAGTGGACAATTTATAGACAATTAGGTCCAAACAAATCCTCCAAAAGTTCAGTTGACCGGCCATGACGTCATATCATTGATGACAGAATTCTTTGTAAACGTAGGGATTGTCTATTCATTAGTATAGTTTATTGTCAACGATGCTTTTAGGAATTTGTAAATAATTAAGTACCAAACCAATAAACAGGATGAAGACAATTAAATAAAAGACGCATGAAGCAATCATGAGATAATTATTGACTGTTAAAGACAAATATGGGAGAAATAGAAGAGCAAAACTTAATGCACTAAAACAGTACACAATACACATTGCTGTTTTAAATTATGACAATCACATGCTGCATTGAAAGCTCAGTAGGCCTCCATGCCAGCATGCCTGCTTGGAGTTCCTATACGACTGGCCTACAGATTATCAATCATCCACACGCAACAACTATCATCCATACTATTAAAACTACACATTTTTACCCGCAATGTTGAATAATTAACCGGAAATTTAACTCTTGAATTATTTCAAAACGTAAAATGACAACCAGGAAATTATGTAAGCCTACTTCCAACACTTTAGCGTAAAATATTAATAACTTACAATTTCGGACAATGCTAAATTGACTCCTATTAATTAGGCCTACTTCGGTTCATTAGAATCAAATAGCCCTATACAGTAAAATAACTGGAACGTTGTAATAGGTTGACTACTGCTCATTCATAGAAGAATAACAATTTAACTGATAATATCATGATATATCCTACTTAAAATCACTGTCATGTTTTTATTAGCCGCATGCTACCAAAATTCTTATTTGAGCCATTAATTATTTACCGAAGATACCTATATCTGTAGCCTAAGTATGAACACAAGGCTAAAAATATTATTGACAATGCTATGTTGCAAAATAAGTTCAACTTTTCAGATGCAGTACTTCAACAAGAGTTTTTAATTTATACAGAAATCAACAGCAAGAGAATGAAAAAACACTGGAGGAATTTCACTGAATCTCAATGCAGTCGATAACCAGGGAATATATATGAGTGCATGTAATGTGAATATATGTATGTGTGGGCGAGTGTTCACACAATGTATGTATGAATTTAATTATGCATATATACAGAGGCATGCATATGTATGCATGGTTACATTCATACATACATTGTGTGAACACTCACCCACACATACATATATTCACACTACATACACTCAGTGTTACATGCATACTACATACATAAGTGCATATATACATACACACAGACATGCACGCATACGTACATACATACACACTAACATGCACACATACATAAATTTGTGTACACCAATACCCATACATACACGTTGACAGATATTGTTTAGATTACAAGCAAACATTAATTATGACATATGAATCTTTAATTGAATCGATGAGGCAAAGTCGCTAAAGAATACGAAACCACAAAACTAATAATAATCGGACGAATCTCCAATATCAGTCATTTAAAAATGTTACATGTTGTCTACTTGTCTTACTCTTGAATTTTACTTTACATTGTCATTTTATTTTGTCAAAAGTTACTAAATGCCATTAAGAACATTAGGTTAAGTATGAAGAACAGTCTTAAAATGAATTTATAATCTTAGCGACGAGAGTTGCCATAAGCGATAATGAAATCAATGCAGCTGATCGCTAATGTGCTTCATGCTTTGCAATCAAGAATGTATCTGCAATGATGAGTGTATATGCCTACAGTGGAGCTCAAAATGAAACTCCTCAGAAGCGATTCGAGTCAGGGTTTACAGATGATCACGTGGATTGGTGTTGTTAAAATGGTGGGTATTATTGTGCTTATTTTCGGTATCGTTGAGGTCACTTTCTCCAACGAAGACCGAATACGTTGGCATTTCGTGTGCTGCTGCTCTGTCGCCTCCTGTGCTGCCTGACATAGATGTCGTCGACTGAATTTGTTGACTTCTTGCGGAGTTGCTTTGAAAATTCAGTGTTCTATAATCTTGTCGTTTCTTGCTCTGAGCTGAATATCTAAAATAGTAGTGCGTGGTATATGTCTGCTCAATGGAACTCATATCGCTTAGTAAAGCTGCTAGCATTCATGTAGACTACGAGTGGAATCCTTATCTCAAGCAAAATACTAACCATATTAAGTAGTGATTATTTCAACTTCAATGGACTTTCACTAAATACCATTAAGAACATTAGGCTAAGTATGAAAAGCAGTCTTGTAAATGCAAAACAGCATTTGGAAACGAAAAAACTTAGGTCCTAACAATCTTTAGAATATCAGAAAAGGTGATGGCATTAACTAACTAGAAGCTTATATAATTATATTTCAATGGCAGATGAAGATGGATATTAATTGAGAATGTGTTACGATGACTATTGATGCTTAACGAAGGTGTTACTAAAAGGCGGTGAAGTAGGGTAACATAAGGGATACATTACATCTGTAGAATATGTACCTGCGAAAGCATACAATTCCTGAGCATAAGACTGCCAGGCAAATTGTCAATGTGAAGCCTCCAACGGCAACCAAGGATAGAACTGAAACAAAGGAAAGACACACATTAAGAAATCATTATGTTACATCATGGTAGTTATCACAGAGCATCCCAATTAGATAATTATGATGATTAGCAATAATCAGTATGGCGCTGCTCCAGTTTCAAAAGTACTATCTTAGATAAAATGTATAGGTGATCAGATAACATTCGTAGATTCCATTCACTTTTATGTCAAGGACAGATTCAAAGCATCCATTTAAACCACACTTATCAATGCGATGTGTGAACATACGTGAACCACTCATAGTATCTTTATGAGGCTCTCATCACTTGTGGTAGCATTCTTGAGAATGGTGCGCTTATTATTAGGCAAAGAATGCTTAGATTTCTCTAGAAATCTCCACTATTGGATCCTCACACATACCTGAGACCATCAAACGTGGTCCAGCCACAGCTCTAAGTAAAAACCATTCACATCAGAGCTCATGATTCGTGTTATACTGGAAAGGAGGAATTCTGAATAACAGCAGCCTTGTGAAACCCGCAGCTCTTGAAGTCCTTAATTTCAGAGTGGTTGGAAGTACAACCTTTACGTGCATAATTGTCTGCACTAAGCAACACATCCTGCCTCATTATAACATCACACAAGCGAAGATAAGTTGTCCCTTTTGAAAGTGTAAGTTTTCGCACGATTGCTCCAGCTTGAGACATGTATCCTTGCTATAAATCGACAATTTGAGAATTGAGATCAGGTTTCTGTGGTGAACGACCAAATTCCTCCATAACCACAAATTTTCCAATGCAAATAACAATTACTAAAGAAAGAAAGAAACGCTTGGCTGCTGCCAAGTGGAAGTGCAAACATGCAAGAATTTTCGAGCAAATTTAGTAGTAGGCCTAATCTATCTAAGTGAAGTAGACGGATCGGGAATCATGCAGACTATTTCTTCAGAATACATGTATCTGGGGAATTGACATTGGCGTGACAGTCTCTAGTGACTACACTGCCTAACTTTTTTGCCATGGTGAAAATTGGGTAACTAGAACTCCCTTTTTTCTAATACATCGACAATGCCGTACTCCAAATAATGTGGTTTTGTTTACTGTAAACATGGCACAAGCTGTAAATTCTTCTCCTCAGCTTGACACCTCAGGATTTTTTAACTGACACTGAAACGAGACTAGCAGTGTGGCTGTTGCAGACTTGGTTTGGTATATATATCGCCGGTGTAAAGCTGGTCTCTCTTACGTCACTATTATGGACGCTGAGAAATTTTTGAGAATTTACATTACATCTGCTAAGAAGATTTTTCGCAGGATTTTTTGTATTTTCCGTAAAGCTTATTAGAAACAATCAAATACCTTGCTCGTCATTCCAGGCCTCCAACTTTGGCTCCGATTCAACGACTGGATCGTGGGCTATAAGTAAAAATATGCAGAGTCATCATAATCATATATGTTGCAAAATCATCATTATTTTCTAATTTAAACAAAATTAATGTTCGATAGTTTGCAATAGGCCTACGACAACCTGGTGCACAATTCAAACGTTTTACTCTACAGATATCCTATGAAGGTGTATATTGACTTCATGTTTTAAGTGTAGACCTATGTACCATAGGCCTACATTACTTAAACTTTACTTAAAACATGGAGTCAACGGACTTTAAGCTAATGCAATCAATATTCATAAGTTATTCTAATTAATTTTTATTAATCCGCATTCAGAACATTAGTCCAGGATTAACCCATATTTCACAGACGCCTAAGCTATAAATGTCTATTTAGTTATCGCGCGTGTTAGCGGTCACAATTGTCGTTGTTTGTCCTGTCTTGTAATTTGGAAAAATTGGACCATCGAGTAAACATTTTGCTCGAAAATACTTTTCTTTTTAGCTTAACACTATGCGAGATTTTGCGCCGTTGGAGTTTGCTGTCCATATATAACTAATCTTCATCGCAGTTGGGTTTACCTTGAGAACAGTTTCCAAAGACTCCAATCCACTTTTCCCCTTCGCAGTGAAGATGCCAAGTTTGTCGACTGGAGTAACATCCAATCACAATTGAATCATCGCTTCTCTTCAACCAAGCATCCTCTGGCGGAATCAAGTCTGAACAGCCCACAGCTTCACACAAAGAAGACAAAATTGAATCATAAGATCAGATTATATTTTCATCACATACTTTGAGAAAATGAAAATTACTGTTCATGTCATTAAACGACTATAAAAATTGTATAATTTCGTAACAAATAACTGACTGACTTGTTATTAATTTGATACGAGTAATTTTGTTGCCAATTCCAATATGCCACCGAACATAATTCTTTTGCACTTTGGCCAACACAAGTGAAACTTCATTAATTCAGTTCATACGATTTATCTCGCTTATTGCGCAATGAGAAATGATTGTTAAATTTCGGTTCCGGTTGTCTGTTGGATGGTCTTAAATAATCGACCATGGTGGTAGACAAATACGATGAGATTTATAATGGTACATAAGCGCATAATTTTTTCAGTTATTGTCATGTTCTTTGCGCTCCGTTGGTCAGCTTGATATTATTAAGACTTAGACGGCCCTGGCCCCACACCGGGCGTTTGCCGTTGTGGGTCCATCTGCACTCTGGAATGTCCTTTCTCCGTCACTAGTGGCCAAAATAATGACTAATAGTTTCTCTTCATCGACTTCTCACTCTTTTTAGGCGTTTCTTTTCCTCCAGGGTTTCCGTGCTGAGAGCGCATCTTACAGTTATGTGTGAGAGGCGCTATACTTATCTAAAGATACGATACGATAAAAACAGTCGATCTGCGTCGCATAAGTAGGTTAGTTACAGTTTGTGTGTTGAATGAAGACTTCTTTATAGCTCATAGGTTTTAATCATACCCTGTCAACGCTTGTTATAGTTTATAGTAGTAGGCTACCGTAAACCATGCATCGCATTGCGCTGCGCAGTTGTCAGGGCTGTTAATATCGCGATAAAGTATCGCGATACTTTGGTATCGGCGATCTTTTTGCAGTATCGCAGCGTGTATAGCGATAGTTTTATTTGGTCGGTATCGCGGGTGTATCGCGATACTTATTTTAGCCAGTCAACGATACGCGATACCAATACTTTTTTTCACCGTAATAAAATATTATAATATTTCTCTTCCACTTGAAATATTTGCCCAATGGACGGTTTTTGATTATGCGGAGAGAATCTCAGAGGGGGCGTCTCCTACCTGCCAATCATAATGGACCTTTACCGAGCAAGAGGTTTGGCAGCTGGGTCATTGCTTGTAGATTCAGTCACACTGGTCAGTAATGGGACAATTGGCTCAGTGGCTCTCTTTCACCAGCCACACTGTCCGAGCAGAAGACGTTGCTTATTTGCATATCAATAAATAATTATGTGTCGCAACGATCACATATATAGGTACAGACACAAACACAGTAACACACTAATATACACACACGCATATTGTTATGCATATCACATGAAAGCAGAGGGATGGGTTATATATGTCAAGCATTTCGACCATGCAGAGCGACAATCGCATACATACAGGCGAAACAAAGGTGCAATTGCAGATCTCCCATGTGTAAAAGCACTATCTCAGGTCCATCAGCACGGAATAATCGAGTTTGTATTTTCGACACACAGGCAGGTGAATAGAGAGGCACCTGTATAGTATCTGAGATTTTATACCACAATAGCCTAAGCTGACTAGTCGATGTAGTTCAGTATAAACAGCCACCCGACTGTTATCTCCATACTCTACCTTGGCTTGAATACTAAGGCCCAATCACCAATCTAGCCCCTATGGAAAGGAGACGACATTATTCCACACAGGCAGGTAAATAGAGAGGCACCTGTATAGGCAAAAGTACTTCAATGAATATATAAATAATATGCATAGTAATATGCGTGTATGTATGCGCGTGTGTTTGTGTCTGTACGTGTATGTATATGTGATCGTGGCCACCTATATTATTATTGATATGAAAATAACGAACGTCTTCTGGTGAAAGAGAGGTACTGAGCCAATAGTACCAGTACTAACCAGTGGCTGAATCTACAAGTAATGACCCAGCTGCTAAACCTCTTGCTTGGTAAAAGCCCATTATGATTGGCAGGTAGGAGACGCCCCCTCTGAAATTCTCTCCGCAGAATCAAAAAGCGTCCATTGTCCTTTAAGAAATGGTGAGCAATAAATTATCACGCTCAGAAAATGGTCTCTTGTTGCAATCTACGATCTATGGTGTGAATGGAAGAAATCTATTAATAGGGAAACGAACGGATATAATTATAGTGTTTTCACCTCTACGCATATCCTTGTCCTTGAGTAGTGGAGTCAGTCTACATTCCATACGGAAGGTTGGAGAGGTGCTCATCTCTTTTTCCTAGACCCTTGAGCCGGCAATGGACGAGTCCCAAGGTACTCTACACAGTGATATCGCCAGACTTGCCGTTTACTTCTCAGCTTACTACTGCTGGGCGACAGAGGCACGTGTGCACAAAACAATTAACTTGCCCAGGGTCGTTACACTGAGTCAACCGCATGCTACGCGAGCAAGCGCATTACCGATAGGCCATCGTGTAGCACACATTTTGAAAAAGTTATTTTCATAATAATTGCAGCTATTCTGATTTAAAAAAATTATTATTGAAATTATACTGATCTTTGTTTGATATGTGAAAGTAATAATTGTAATCATGCTGCTTTATTGTATGAAAAATTAACATTGCAGTCATACTCCTTTTGCCTTAGCACATGTTTTTGTGTGAATAAACAGGAAATTTGCTCATCGAAAAGTATTGGTGAAAGTATTGGTATTGGTATTGCAATACTTTTAAGAAAAAGTATTGGTATTAGTATTGCAATAATTTTTTGGATGAAGTATTGGTTTTGGTATCGCAATACTTGTTTTCACTGTTGTTAACAGCCCTAGCAGTTGTGCACCAGGTCCACAGAGAGGTGAGAGAAGCGAATGAGACAGAGTGCACCTTACCTTCAATTCTAAGCACAAACTGTATAGCATCGTTAGCTCCTCGTTTCTCAGCAAATTCGTTAACAATTATTTCCACTGTACTTCCAGCCGATATGTACAACTCCTTTTCCCGTTGCACTCCACTACCGCATATAGTGACGTTCCGTTTGCTTGTCTTGTCAACTATGTTGCCATAGGCGTGGCATTGCTGCCTGCCGTGTCTATCATTCAGTCCCGAAGTTGATATATTAAAATCGAGTAGACCTATGCTGATCTTCTGACCAACGGGTGCTTCGATCGTCCACGGCTGAATACTTGTTCCACAGATTCGTTTCAACCCATCTGCGGAACGTGACGTTACGTGAGTCGGAACAAGAGATGCAGGAACGGAACAGGAACGCTCTTCGTCTGCAACTGTAACGTATACGCATTAATTTCATTAGAAGGACTGAATCGCAACGTTTAGCCATTTACAGATAATCATAGCACTTTTTTTATTACTGGTACGTTAATCTTGTACAATATTAATACAAAATCATGACGTTACTCTTTTAGTCGTCATTGCTGCGTCAATATTTATTGGTTAAGCATCGATGGATATCGCTGAGCAATAATAATTGTGAAGTACTTGTAGCGTTGCTCCTCTTATGCAAATGAACTGTTGATTAGTTAATATAGGTAAGCATAGAATAAGCAAGTTTGATTTAATAATGGCACACGTTTAATTAGTTAATTCAGAACGGCATTTTAGTTTAATATGATAAATTGTTAGACAACGTCCAACAAGTCATAGCGTAGCGCTACATGAAGGATTAATGTCTGAACGATCAAATCAACCAATAGAAGCGCGCCATTGCGAATTGAACTAGATATTCAACGTGATGATGTCATGATCAGCCAATGAGAAGATACTAGGTCTAATTTTGCATTCATGAAATCGAACTTTGAAGTGAAAACAGTTAGTTGAGCGAGATATTGAGAAGCGGAAGACTGCGGCTCCCGTATTTATCGAGATGCTAACTCAAGTTGCGATAGAAAAGAAGCTAGATGATTATCGTAGTGTTCTTCGTCGGTGTGTAAAGAAGATTGCCATAACTTTCTGGGAATTATTTGCGTAACGACTGATCTTAAGTCGTTGATCAACACTCATTGTCGTCGTCAAGCGTTTGAAAGTCAGTAACGGACTGCGATTTTAAATAATATCTTGCGATTGCGAAGTATTAGAGTTTCATTGCGAACTGGATATTTCATGTCTACTTTGGATTAGGCCTACGTTGACTGGGTATTGCCGGCACCAAGTACTCGTATCGGGAAGTAACAGCATTTGTTTAACATTCACGAACGGTTGGAATGCAGGAAGTCCGGTTCTCGTGGTTCGACAACTGTAGACATTATCCTGGTATAATCGTGCAAATTCAATAATCTACTCAAGAAGAATCGAAGATACCTTTGAAGAAACTGAACTGTCTGAATTCTGCATCAAGTGTCAGATAAGATTAGATATTTATTAAGTGTGTCGTTTAGGTAAAACAGGATTGTTGATTTAACTTTGAATTACATTGACACAATATACTTATTTCAAACTACAATATGTCTAGTGTCATACAAAAGCTCTTTCTAAATTATGTAGTTATTTCCTACTGCCATGTGGTGTAACGATGCAAGGCTTGTAACCTTCTGATCGAGAACAATTATGTAGTAATCTTTCAACATAACGGCGCTACATACTTGCCCAAGGTCTCTACACAATAAGCCTAACCGTATCATAATCTGAGGTTGGAATTCGTACTATACTCGCATCAAGTCGCGGTGTGAACCCTAGCGAATCGGTGGCCGTGTACTAGAATCATTTACTTTGTCCTAAGACTTTCAGAACGAGAGGATAGATTAATGGAACTGTGCTTCGATTTGCATGAATCCATCACGTTTCTCTTAAGCATTTAAGAGACTTTGAATTCTGAAGACCACTTTCGAATTACACCTAAGCATTTGCTTAAAAGTGAATCATGACGTATAGAAACCTAAACAATGGTAAAAATGTCAGAAAAACCAACCACTGATGCAATTGTAGCTGACTTCAAGGTACCCAGATAAACCAGGAAAACACGGTTCCAGGTCTTCCAGAGACAAATCAATCACGTGAACGTCGCATTCGGTCTTTCCAGAACACTTCCGATCCATAATCGACAAACAATCCACCGAACAGCCCAGATAACGGGGATCATCCCCAACAGCCAATCTCTGTGCCTCGACCTCTTTTGCTGTTATGCATCGACCGATTCGCATTCGTCCATAGGTGGCGCTGTTCATAATTATGACTTCGTTTTTTAAACACTGAGGCTTGAAATGTTCATATTGGCAGAAGTCGTCTGTAGCAACAACAGATTTCATTACACTTTTTGAAAGATAATTGAATTTTGCTTAAAACAGCCATATCTTCTAGGGTCAACTCTCAAGGAACAAATCAATTATTATTATTACAGCATTTTATATAGCGCCCCTTGAAGGTCTTCTACTCAGAAGCACTCCCAGCCCAACCACGGTCAAACAGGACAGTCTTAAGGCCAGAGAAAAACAGAGCAGATTGGCCTATTGGTGTGAGGCGTAATGCTACTGGAAGGTCATTCCAGGTCACCAGACCAGCCAGTGAAAAAGCAAGGCGCTGTCGGATAGCAGTCCTCGCACGGGGGACAAGCAACTCCGCTTGCGTAGCAGAACGCAACAAACCACGGCGTTCAACAGTGACAGTGGGGCAGCAAAGTTCAATCGGGTAGAGGGGCGCCAGGCCCTTAATGTAGTGCCGTACCAGTGCAGAGACACGGTAGGCAATGCGCTGTGGGTAAGGGAGCCCATGCAGGACATCAGGCATGTACCCAGAAACTCGGTCAAACCTAGGGATGCGGCCCACCAGTCAGGCGGCCGAGCGCAAGGCCCTGTCAAGGCATTTAAGCCCACAAGCCGGGAGCCCATCAAAGAAATGGACATACGTAGAAGCAGCGTCTTGGGAGAGGGAGCGGGATACCACCCTAAGTTGCCGAAGCTGGTACATGTAGTAAAGGATACGACAGAGTTTACTGATATGTTGAACAAAGGCAAGCTCCTGATCCAAGATTATTCCCAAGTCTCTGACCGAAGACGAGAAGCTTAGATGCGGATACCTCAAAGCGAGGGACCTGATATCTATTTTTGAGAGCTGCTGCCGGGTGCCAAGCCAGATGACCTGTGTCTTGCTCGGGTTAAACCGGAGACAATTACCTCAGATATTCGTAAATTAAATTTGTGTGAAAGCGAGGTCACATAATAATTAGTTAAACGATACACTAATCTATCGATGAGAGTGAGTAAGGACACGTTTTGAGTACTGAACAGGATTAGCAAATTAGGTGACATATTATGTTATTGTTCATGAAGTTTCGGATTGAATTTACTTCTTTGACTAACAGTAAACATAGCAGCTTGTAACGCTTTAAACGATACATACAAGGTTGCATTTGCAAGTTGTGCTTTATCTGAATGCTAATAAAGACAAATTAGTCAGGGAAATAATCTTAATTAACGATGGCAATTTAACATATCTAAAGAGATATTTACAAATGCAATCGCAAAACTTATAATAGCGCTGCACTTACCTCGGTCTAAACTGAAAACCACTGGCAGTGTAACACAACCCAATATCACCATCATTAACCGTAATCTCAGGATTTCTAACGCCATTCGTTTGTGCCTCTTGGGCAAACTAATTTTGACAATGTAGGCTAAGGAAGATGCAAGCCTATAGCAAATATGGCAGACTCAAGCTATAATATTCGTACGAACTTAAAACTAAAATTTGAACAAACGTCTAAATGATCCAATTACTAGTTTCTCGGTTAAAGAGTGACTGCTCAATAAACACCTCCAGCAATTGTTTGCCCGTATACGAGTACAGATTCGGTTGCTTTTATTATCGTGCATTTATTATGCTCTGAAAGTTCAGGGGTCGACTCAAAACGGTACAAATTAGCACATTCACACTTCAGAGTGACCTTGCACGCGCAACAAAATTTATTTATTAATGAAATTAATGATAATAATTATTACTTCACCCAGAACATTAAAAATATTTAATTCAATTAATAATAATAATTAATATCAAAATTATAATATATAGACCACTGTTCAATTTTCTACGATATTATTGCTCCTGTTTGCAATAACTACTGTGATCAACTGTATATTTTCTAAAACATTTGGAAATACTGGAGGCCTGTCTCTGTATATGCATTACGATTATCATTAGCGCACTATAATAGTAGGCCTATTTTCGTTTGCCCCGAGGTAAACAGGATCTCTCGGAGACTTGGATATTGCTTACTGTTGGTGGAATTTGTCTGGAACTGAACCTTATTATTATGATCATCATCATCATCATACAGTATTGTCATTGCTATAAATTTATTAAGCACCTTTATTTGATGACTAATCATTATTCGAGTGTGCTGATCAACAGTATTTGTAAGTGAAGGTCAAGGTAGGCCTACCTATAAAATTATGATGACCGCATCGTATCCTATCTGAGAATTTATAGGCTTAATCGTCTCAGAAGTAGTCTCAGGAGGAGGTTCGAACACGTAGGCCTACTCTTAATCATTACATTCGTTGCAATGCAAGCGCTTTAACAAATTGCGTACCATATCCTGCAGATGACTTAAAAATGGTCAGCTTCGGGTGAAGACCTGCCGCTGCCGCTACCCAGCCTAGCTAAACTTACGCCCACGCCTTGGGACAGTGTTCGGGTGACGTTGACCAAATTGTGGCAGATCGTGTGACCGGCTGAGGATTGCATCAAGCGACGATATTCAATCTATAAACGAATTCGTTGCATTGCTTGATGTATGAGATTGATCTATTCTCAATTCGTTTTAATTAATTATCACATTCCTTCGTCATTTGAAGAATGGAATAAATATTTTGCCGCATTATATAAATATGACAATACTGCGTGTACTATTGTAAGACATTCGTGGGATAAATGCTGCGTCACTTCAATTGTGAAACAAGTTCATTGTTATATAAGTTCACATTGAGAATAATTATAGACTATGTCTATTGTTACGTCGCTGATTATACAAGTTTATTTTGAGATTATATATTAGGTCTGTTGCCACGTCACTTTGATTATGATACAAATCATACAATTATTTGCACTTCTGTGTGACCTCGCGCGCGTTTAGATAATGTTTGTAATAATAATGGAAATCCATAGTCCTAAAGTTTCTTTTGAAAGTATGGTTCAGACCTATTACTACGTGTCTTCAAGTATGACTCAGGTCTACTATTAAGAATTTAAACAATTGCAAATAAAGACCCACTGTTACGTCACTTTTATTATAAAACAAGATTATTAGTATTAAAAAGGTACGTTCAATATTCATTTCATTTGGATGAGTATACGACAGGCATGAGTGACGATGGATCGAGAGCTAATGGCGGCGAAATTCCCCGGCTTGATTCAGTAGAAGGTCGTCTGGGACATTGCAGTTCTCCTGCACGATGAATCACAAAGGTGGACCACATATACTCGACTCGCGCTCTCTCACTCTCTCGGTCTCTCTGTCTCTATGTCTCTTTGTCTTTTTGTCTGTCTGTCTGTCTGTCTGTCTGGCTGTCTGTCTCTCTCTCAAAAATCGTCAGTTTTTGTCCGTCACAAGGGTCGTGGTTAATCAAAAGAAACTCTCATACGTTTAAAGCATTCTAACTACAGCAAAAACTTTGGTATTTTGAACTCTCGGTTATGTCGAATTACGGCACATCACAGTCAATGCAATCACATAGAAGCCTCTGATTGATCCAATATGTTGATCTCGAATTGTCGCTCATTGTACTGTTCGGTTCTTATCGAACACTGGGCATGTAAACATAGGTCCTAATGAAGCTAAATAGCCACTCTGCAACTATTTACTATTGATCTAGTTGTATATGTAGCTGACTGACGAATAATAATTCGCTTTCTGACTGGCTTCTGCTGACAAACGAATTGACATGTATGTTTCAATCCATTGCTAAACCTTTTTATTTGAAGATTATAAATCCGTCCTTTTGTTACGTCACTTTGATTGTGCAACACTCGATACTCAGTCACTTAAATTGAGAGAATAATGGAAAATTGTTACGCCACTTCGATTATAATTTTGACAGATGAATTATTAAGTTAAAAATATTATTATACAAAATAAGTTGATTGTCAAGCCTACGTCACTTTATACATTATCAAAAACTTTAGTTTAGAGAATGGAGACCAAGCACTTCACTTCACTTCAATTGTGAAAAGGACAAATGGGCAATAATTTTTTAAAATTTATATACCTAATCCTCATTGTTACGTCACCCCATTTATGAAACACGCTTATTGTTAGCAATTTAAAATTTCGAAGAAAAACGTCCGATTGGCACGTCATTTCAATTGTGAAAGACGTCTATTACTAATTTTTATATACAGGATAAATCTCATTGTTACATCACCTTGTTTATGAAACACGTCAATTATTAGCAATTTTAAATTTAGAGACTGATGTGCAATTGTTACGTCACTTCAACTGTAAAAGAGATCAATTAGTCATTTTAATTTATTGACGTAATTCCCATTGTTACGTGACTCTATAATAATTTTATATATCACTAAATCTTGAGACGAATGTCCAATTGTTACGTAACTTCAATTATGAAATACTGCACACGTGGGCCTAGGTCTATTTATAACGATTTAATTTTTTAGAATAAAGCCCCATTGTTACATCACTACCATTATTAAACACGTCAAACATGACAAAATTTATTTGGAGAATAAATGTTCGCCATTACGTCACTTAAGTGTTATGAAGCATATCTATAATTAATTGTTTTGGAGTTAGAGGATAAAGCCCCATTGTTACATCACTTCCATTATTAAATACGTCAAGCATCACAAAATTTATTTAGAGAATAATGGTTCATTATTAGAGGACAAAGCCCCATTGTTACGTTGCTATTATTATGCAACACGGCCATCATTAACATTTTAATTTATTGAAACGCGTTACATGACCTGAAGTTGAGGCCTATTATTACAAGTTACAGCCATTCGATTGCGAATAAATAATAATTTTAAATTTTAAGAATCGAGGTCCGCTGTTACATCAGTTCAGATAATTTAATGATACGTCTATAGTAATAATTTAAATTATTATTAAGTTTTAACCTAGGAATTAAAAAATCTCGCTAGGAGTTGTTATGCACATCTAGAAAAATGAGGCTTCGTCCTCCGCAGCATCCGCGAACTTGCCTTGAAATAGATCTAAGTGGGCCTACAGATGGAAAGGCACTGGAAAGAAAATTGAACGTGTTATCATTAATAGGCATCTTTCGCCATAAATTTGTTTTCATTATTATTATTTATTATCATTACTTTTTATTTTTATCGCTATCGTAATCGCCATTAGTATTATTGGATAAAGTTGATATTACATTAAGGTAGATAAGGAATGATAAAGGATTAATACAAGATAACTATAGTAGGCATAAATTCAGCGGTAGAACACAACTAAGGCGAGATACTGAATCAATATTTTTGGATACTTTTCCTTACAATATCTACATGCTTTATCAATGTTAGATGCTCAACAACGTAAACTTCATCCATTTTAAATGATACAGTTGTGCAATAGTAATTTTGTCAATTGGAGAGTAATTCCCGACGAGAACGGAACAATATAAAACTCGTTTCATTCAGAGTTCAACCGAAATGCAGCAAGTAGTATCAGCAAATGTTATAACCTAGAAATCGATGATAATCCTTGCAGAAGACAACACAGCTATAAACGTCAAAAATCTAATCTAATAAGCCTAAAGCTTCAATGGCACAAAATCATTGCTAGAGGGTGAACGCTCACCTCTTGTCTAAAAAACGCTCTCAATGATATACAAAGTGATAATAGCTCTAATATTCTATACACGGTGAGTCATTAAGAAACTTATCCCTGCAAAATCTTAAATAATTCAAGTTAAAGACAATGAATTTTAAAGAAATTTCAGAATAATGATGTTTAATGATTTAGCAATAATGCTGTGTAGGCCTATATTATTTCTTAGAAAATAGCAGGCCTGGCTTAGATTCAATGATGTCATAACAACCATCAAAATGGTGTTAACGGAAGAAGACAACTATGTTGTAACATTTTAAAGAAAGGTGCGAAACATTTTAAATTAAATTTTTAGATAAAAGGAGGTCAATTTGAATAATATTATTGCCTTCAACTGGTTTAATGCTCAGTAGCAATTCTCCTATCTTTGCTTCAAGTGTCCTCAATATAATCTGATATCAGACAAAATTAAAAGAAAATATGTGAGGGCACATTTTTTAATGACTTGCCTTGTAGACACACAGAGCATAAGACTTCATAAGTGCCACTGACCAATGTAGCCTAGCCCTACTCTTCACATTCGAGTAGTAATAAGCATGGTGGCTTTTGCTGTAATGTAATTTTTAACCTAGCCTAATTGGTGTGATTATTTCCAGCATCACTGTTACCACTGTCATTCACGAAGACGGAGTGCGTTGGCATATTCATTCGATGTGCGTCAATTTCAGTGACGTCAATTGGCAATGCATCGAGTATTCTATGATCCCTCTGTTGACTCTGAGCGGAGTTAATGTGATACGCCAGTGTATTATAATCCTGCTTCTTTCCTTTGGACGAGAATCTGAAATGCGTCACAAATACATGCAGGTAGCCTGAGGTGAGCCTATATGTAGCCTATGTATGGATGTGCACGTATGTATACATAATTTCATGTAGGCACGCATGTAAGTGGATTAAACGCTTTCAGTGGATAAGAAGATACAATAAACTTTTCTTAATCTTTCGGTTGTTCTATATAAAGACAAAATGTACAAAATAATAACGACAATGAGACTATGACGTTTATGAGGTCAGCGTGAGAGCAGCTTCGTCATCATTAGCCTTCTATCTTAAAATCAAGAAGACCGTCAAATTATGTCATCAGCTTACAGCAAATTGTGCCTGTGAGCATGGCTACTATTTCTGCTCATTATGCTTACTCAGCTCCGTAGACGTACTGAATAAAAATCCGCCCAAACAATGTTCTGATTATTTGCCTAACAGATTAGTTTCTGGTCATGGACTCAAACACATCTGCCTACCTGCGTAGACAAACAATTCCTGTGCATAGAATTGCTAGACAAACAGTCATTGTGAATCCTGCAACGGCGACAACGGTTAACACTACAAGAACGGACATCAGAGCGAACTGTAATCATTTTAAGTAGTCTACGACTTCAGTTTTTGAGAAAATGATAATGGTCTATTCGGAATCTCCAATACAAGCAGAATCGCAGAACTTCAAAATAGACAGTACAATTCACCTTATTTATTTGACTTTACAAGTGGGCTTTTACAGATTTGAAGTTTTAGTATTTTTAAACACTGTAGGCTCTAGCATCATATAATTATGAAGAAGTGTAATTTTTCCCACGCCAGAGCAAAGTCAGAAATCTCTGCTCTCATGCAATTATAAAATATATTCCATCACCAGAAACATGCAGTCAATTCACTTGCTAAATGCAGTCGCTGCAAGAGTGAGGATATCCTGCGAGAGAAAGAGAGAGAGAGACAGACAGACAGACAGACAGAAAGAGATGGAGATAAGGAGAAAGAAACAGACATAGAGTAGGGAAAAAGATAGAGTCAGAGAAAGAAATATAGAGATGTGCTGCGTGAGCTCCTGAAATGGAGATCAACAGAGAAAACTAACTAAGTACTGCTAATTAACGTTTTACATCAAGTGTGAATATTATAGTGAATTAGAATCAACAGGAAAATACGAAGCCAATCTTGCAACTGAGAGGATGCACTATAATAATTAAGTCGCATAGTAACGTAATCATGAATTTGGAGTTTAATGACAGAATGACGATCCAATATCGCAGCGTCTACGTTCAGAGATTTGTTTTGTAATTTTTTCTCTCATAAACTGCTTTCGTCAAAGCTAATCGATGATACATTATAATGCATTATCACAGTGAATAATTAGGACATAGGCTTATCTAACGTAATAATACCTTGTTTATCGCTCCAGCCTTCAGGAATAACCTCTGATTGTACAACAAGTCCTTGATCTAAACAGAAACAGGTTTCGTATAGTTATATGTTTTTACTCAGTTGTCATTAAAAGGTTTCTTAATTGTCAATTTAGAATTTAGATAGACGTTTTAGGAATCCTATCCTAACAGCATCATATTATATGCTATTAAATGCTTTTCGACTAACTAACCTGACATGCTTATTCGAGTCATAATCAGTATATATGATTAAATCAAGCATAATGTCTTGCAGATAATCATGAACAATTCGGCTAAATGCGCTACACCTTCTGAACAGTTTCCAAAGACGCCAATCCACTTTTCTCCTTCGCAGTGAAGATGCCAAGTTTGTCGACTGGAGTAACATCCAATCACGATCGAATCATCGCTTCTCTTCAACCAAGCGTCCTCTGGCGGAATCAAGTCCGAACAACCGACAGCTGCAAGCAGCACAGAAAGTTAATATTGTGATATAACCTGCATAATGTGCATTTGCTATAGATAGTCTACTGAAAAAGGACAACTTTAGATATACATTTGAGCTGTCTGTATCTAACGCATTAGCCTATCTACTTTAACACTTGTCAAAACCTGTTAACAACAATACTTTAGATGTATAATCTCAAACAGGCTGCATCTAAACACGTACTCAAAAATGCAGGTCGTTGTGTAGGGAAATATTTAAATTAAATGGTGGCTGAGCAACAGGCGCGTACATGAGAAATATGTTACTTCTATTCATAGTTGCTGGTTGTTTAATATGATTTACTACGAATTTAGTAGACGCCTCATAAGCCTATGTGAGATTCAGTTGACATTCAAAGTTGAGGAATATATCCAAGCTATTCACCACACAAGTGCAGGTAATTTTTCATGACGTCGGAAAAAAATGGTCAAACTTTGTCCAATGCTAGCTAGACATTTTTCCTTCTAGTTGCGGGATAGTAAATATAAATTTGCAGTTGAGTCATTCTTTGATCAAATACATTTGCATGACTGTTCATCTCGAAGTCAACTGACATAACCGTTTAGCATCTATAGTAGGCTCTGTTTTGCGTACCTTCGACCTTCAGCAAGAAATGTCCTTGATTATCGCCGTTTTCTGTTTGACTTGAAGGGTTGAGAAATATCTCGACTAAATTTCCAGTTGATGTATACATTTCCATTTCTCTTTCCGTTCCTCCGCCGCCGCACATCGTTAGATTTCGTTTGCTGATTTTATCTACAATTACTCCGTAACTATTGCATAGCAGTCTGCTCTGTTCCAAAAACTGACCACCAGACGCCGATACTCTAAAGTCAAGCAAACGAATCCTAATTTTCTGGCCATAGGGTGCATCTACTATCCAGGGTTGAGATGTTGTTCCGCAGATTCGATTAGACCCATCTAGTAAACCGATTATGTGGGTTGGAACAACAGAAGCAGACACGGAGCACGAACGTTCTTCGTCTGCAACTAATGAGTCAAAACATGTATTATTAATTATACCATTGTCCAAATCACACTTGACGTATAAATCTGCCTATCCCTTTGCTTACGACGTTTTGACTCTGACAGCCTATTGCTTTTAGCGAATACAGAAGAGTGAAGGCCTATTTGCTGCTTAATGTTTATCTGGCGATCCGTAAACAGTCTTTGATAAGTATAATGCATGTGTACAGTGATAATGAGTTGAAACTTAAAACTGACCATTTATGCAATCGTAGCTGACTTCCAGATAAACGTTTAGACCAGGAAAACAGGGTGTGGCCTTCTCAAGCGACATATCAATGACACGAATGTCGCACTCAGTCTTCCCAGAACACTTCTGATCAAGTAGTGGCAAGACATCCGCTGAACAGCCAATGAAACGAGATACATCTCCAGATAGAGACTTCTGTTCGTCAACTTCTGCAGCTGTTATACATCGTCCAATGCGCATGCGTCCGTAGATGGCGCTTTCCATTCGAATGATCTCATTCTTCAAACATCGCGGTTGAAATACTTCATATTGACAATAGTCTTCTGTTGAAAATAATTATTATTATTGCAACAATCGCTAGTTTATATTGTAAAGAAGTGAATTCGGATTAAAATTGTTCATTTCTCTCTTAAAGAAATGACAATCCCATGGTGAATAAAATTGCACCAGTAAGTAATTCATGTCTGTCTGTGTTCATGCACTTCGGTGTTTGTCCAATTCTGTCATTTTGAAGCAATCGGTGTTTCGGAATAATCCTTCGATCGACTCTGCTGTGGATTTAGGCCCCAACAGAATAGACATGCGGATGCGTATAAGCCGTATGTGCCAAGAATTCTCTGTGAAGTTGACTATTTTAGTTGAAACGTCTATGCTCACTTAGGGCAGAGGTAATAGATCTGATTCTATAATGGTAATGTAGATAAAATACAGTATCCGTTTTGGTATTGCGTAGGGTGCCTTTAAGTTACTCATAAAAATGTTGCCTCGTACATATGCATATGTAGTTAATATGCAGAAAGCTAGAAGATTCTGATCTGACGGTTTTTGCTGACGCACAGAGCACAGTCAGCGAATACTAATCCAGAATAATACATATTTTCAGAATCTATGGACAGGCGGGATTGCAATGATGAGGAACAACTAGGCAACTGTCTGCATACATTGCCAAGAGGTCCATGCTGGACAGGCATTTGCAGCCAATCTTCTGACTGGCCGCAAAGATTATTTGTGATGAACGATGAACGTATTGACGCGTCTTCACTGAATTCCAATAATCGTGGGTTATAGTATGTGTACATTGAACTGTTGTTCTATATGTGATTCTACACTATCTGCTCTCAGAATAAATACCAAGTGAAAGTAAAAGCATGGGTTTTTCGGGACCCTCTTTAACTTTACTTTTGGTCATCTGGTAGATGACGCAATCGATCCATTTACTTAAGAGATCGTTTATGATGTAAACTTGCCAGAGTAGAGCTCGTAAATGAGTACTCGTTCGATTGGGTACACGATATTCAATTTTGTGCCTTTTTTGTCATGTTTTTCTTAACTTTTGAGTTATGTCCGTAATAATTTGATACATTGGGTTGTCATCCAAGCGTAACATGTGTGCAAAGTTTCAGCTCTGTATGGCCATAGAGAACATACCGAAAAAAGAGTTGAAAGCACTCCGACGAACCAACGAACCGACGAACCGACAAAATTTACGCAAGCCAAGTTAAAGAAAAGAGGATAAAAATGGACTGATCCAACGGAGCTAAGGCTTCATGTAACAGTGATCAAGTAAGGTTCACAAACTAACAAAATCCAGGACGGAAACGAAATGGTCTGGAGTTCATATCTTCACCAGTACAAAATTTCTTTCAGATTTTAACTCAATCTGCGCCTCTTTAGGTTTACTGTGCAAAATTAAAGTTTATAATTGTATTCATACCTGGATCGTTACTTGTATGCCCAGACAATGCGGCATTCAGTAAATTCCATGCCATGATTACTTTCAGTAGATACATTTTTCTGGTCATAATGTTGTAAAAAAATATGTGAGCCAACAGCTAAACATTAAAGCTATCCTACTGGCAAAACGAACGTTATACATGTAATTCTAATGAAAACTCATCCACACCCAAGAATATATCGAACATTGACTCTGAAGTTAAGATTTTGCCAACAAAACACCAATATAATATCGCGCATTAATCTATTTAACCGTGCACAGTTGAAAATTTATTCTGCACAAATTAAATCTCGCTTATAAAGGTCAGGGATCGTCTCAAAACACGCGACTTAAGACAATCAGGTGCATTTATTCAAATGTGTGCTTTGATGTTATTTTCAAGTGTGTTTATCTATCACATCTGAAACATGCCTCGTCTTGCTTCGATTTTAGGGTTTTTTATTATGCAAGGGAATATAAAGAGTATCTTGTCTCGCAGCGTAGTTTGCGTCTTGCTTTAATATAAACATTAAAAATATTTTCAAGAGAATTCGAAACGTATTTTACTTCGTTGCCTATAAGCCCGACAATGTGGATCCAATGCAACATGGTTGCACACTACAAAAGCTCTTTATAAATATTATCATCACAATTACACAACATTTCATAGGAATAATAGTAGTCATTAGCACATACGCTTTATTGAGTAGTGATGTCGTTCTCTACACACTCAGTTGTTTATTGCTTGAAAAATAACTAGGCCTAGTCTATTTTGTCAACTTTCTCCATTGCAGTGTATTTAACATAATATTATTATCAACAAGACGGGTAACAAATGTGTATAAGCCTACATGTATATAGGCCCTTTCTGCAACGAGTACACACAACATAATTGTTTTATTTCACCGATCAATTCATAAAATACTTTGTATATACAGTGTACATGTATAGTGCCTTGGTTTGCAGCGTGGTATACATGGCGGTACAATCAATTAGAATTATGTGTAGGCCTATAACTTATTCTAGCCAAAATGTATGTTTCCAAATACTACGGAAGCTGCAATAATACACAACTGCCAAAACTCCGAAATCGGTCATGCCCGGAAATGCCAGTAGACTTACCAAGCCTGGATGAAGAAGCAGGGCGACGCTAACGATCCTTGTTGTCAGTGTCGCGGTGTCGGTAAACTGAACCTATACTAAAATAACTTAAGTGCTGACTGCAAAATGTCAAACGTCAAACATCGAGATATTCATTTATTTGAGGCAATAATGAAATGAAGATCTTTAGCACCATACGGTGTAGGGGCCGTTCACATATTATATAACGCTCAAGGGGTAGGTGGGTGGGTTCCTGTTTTGTTAGCGTTATATTGTGTAGAGTACGTGGGGGGTAGGCTGAAGGTTTCGCTATATAACAAGCTTTTTCAGCTTACGCTATTTTGCCTGTTTGCCTGCCAATTTGAAATTCCATGTACCATGGACCATCATTGTTTAATCGAAGTTTACAATACGCTGTGAAGCAAAACAAACATCATTAGCTGCCACCTGGCGAATTGATTTGACGTTCTTACTTATTATTTATAAATCCACTTTTAACAATTTCCTGTCTACAATTTTAACACAACCTTTAACTTAGGGGTGGGCCAATTTCTTATACATTGCTTTAAACCCTCTAAACTTCAATTCTGTGTGCTTTGTTTTGATCCTAGTTTAAATTTAAATTAATTCACTTGAAAAAATTAACTTTCGCTAGGTATTATCAAGATGTTTGATTTCATTTTCTATAGAAAGTGTAAATAGTTTAAATGTTTGCTTAAATGTCCAATTGTGGTTGTAGTATACACTCTATATACAGCATACGCTAT
Source organism: Bimastos eiseni (assembly GCA_959347315.1). Taxonomy (NCBI): domain Eukaryota; kingdom Metazoa; phylum Annelida; class Clitellata; order Crassiclitellata; family Lumbricidae; genus Bimastos; species Bimastos eiseni. Next base: position 43,683,992 of record OY365808.1, on the reverse strand, counting down.
TAAATAGGTAGAGTTGTGTCGGTAAACACCTTATAGTGCAATATTAAACTAATCCATTCTGTGGGATACTGTAATCCTCATTTCTAGTTTAAAACGAAAGGGAAACTAAAGTGGTGTTTTAAATAGGATTTACATCACTACCATGTAGTATCATGCTGTATTAGTAGGCCTGCATGTAGATACATGGTGACAATCACCGATTACCCAATTAGTTACTGTAATTAATACAAGTGCATTTAGCGCCATTAAAAGTCCGATTATAAAGATGCAGAGGAGCTCCATACATCCGATCTAATCATCATTGGCACTAGAGAGTTACACGATTTTAAGAAAGCTTTTGTTACATCGCTAATTGGGCATACATGTATGATGATTTTTCTACTGCAGTTTCTGAAATGAATAAAGGCAATTATCAGCTGAATCACTACTATTAAAGTGCTAACTAACATTGTATCGCTATAAAAGTTTCAAATTGTGCAATACAATTATGTCGATTGTATGTCTTTTAATGTGCTTATAGACTGGGGTGGGGTAGGGGGGTTGGCAGCATATCTGTTAAATAATATAGGGATGGGAGGGTCATAGCTGCTATTATATAACGTTATTAGGGGGAGGGTTGGGCCAAAAAATGAGACTTTATGCGCTATATAATATGTGAACGGCCCTATATTTGGTATTTTAACTATTAAAATACTCAAAATAGTTCTTATTTTAAGAAAGATGTAAAAGCGAGTAAATTGGTAGGAAATGAAACTACAGACTTCACAATTTGTTCTTTTTTGTAACCTAAATTCAAGAAAAATTTAGGTGTACAGGAAGAGTTCTTCCAAATGCTGTTGATATATTACTACTATAAGAATTAAGAAACACTTGTGTCTTAACAATCAATCAATAATAAAATCAGTCAGCAGAATAATGGATCAAACGTTCGATCACTCAAACGAATTAAACAATCGTTCATGAGATGTAAATAATGGACAGAGAGAAAGTATACTGAATGCGCACATCTGCAGACCTTAGAAAAATAGATTACGTTATATTTTAGATGAATAGGGTGGTAATGGTATAGTGGCACGAGGATGACGCACTTGAGGTCATTGGTTGCTGTTTAATGACATCCACCGCGAAGCTTTAAGTTTATGTTGCATTTGTCTAATCGATAAGAATAATTAACAGCTACTGATAAAAACGAGATTAAAACAGTATTTAGGAGTTTGGATTGATGCTTCACAGACGAACGCTTGGATTTGTCTGGTTGAAAGTGGCTGATTTATCATCGTCGTTGAAGTCACTTTCTCCGACAAATACTGAATACGTTGGCATGTTGCTCACTGTATTGCCTGACACAGTTGTCGGCTGAACTTGTTGACTTCTTGTGGAGTTGATTTGAAAGTTTAGTGTTCTGTAATCTTGTCGTTTCTTGCTCTGAATCGAATATCTGAAATAATTTTACAATATTACTATTACATTTATTTCTGCAGCCTACAGCACAAGCATGTTCATATTATTTTGCGAACGAATAATTAATTGCAAATACCGAGGTACCACTCATGGACAGTTGGCAGAAGCTAAGCGTGCAAAAGAGACACTTAATTCACAAAATTCAGGAACCGCTGTCAAAATGCAGCGCTATTTTTCATATGAAACAATTAGAGTCTGTTGAAGATTCCTTTGAAATAAGCGAGGCTCCAAAGTAAGCAGCTAAACAGAGTTACGTTTGTACGTTTATACTGGTTGTGGCCTAGCCTTGACTGCTGTTTGATAATTTTATAACCAGATGCTCGAAATACACATGTTTTAAATACTAGACGTTTGCTCTATGCTAAACTTGGACAACCTTGCTGCATTTCAAGTGGGCATGTACTGGTATCCTATTTTCCACCATCAAAAACCGGCGCTTTTCTATAGTTACTGTTATTCGTGCAATAAATTTAGCACCCAAATGACCAGAAATCGACACATGATATGCATTGTTAAATTTAGGCCTATGTTAAACCAACAGCAGAAACATGATTATATACAAATGAGAAATCAGCTAGTTAGGGTAGCAATTCTAAAGTTAATTGTCAGTAGGCTGAATGATAAACAAAGATTCTCATTCAAAGGCAATAAAGAACATCAATATCATTTTAAAGTACCTGCGAAAGCAAACAATTCCTGTACATAAGACGACCAGGAAAATTGTCAATGTGAATCCCCCAACAGCAACCAAAAGGAGCACTATATATAGACAAAAAGCAACACACAAAATATAATTACATCTACTCTAAAATTCAATTTAAACGTTAGACCCACTTGTTGCTTAACGTGCTGTCATAGCTTGAAGTAACTTATTTGCTCATTAAAACTGATTGTGAGACGTATAACTCAATCTCGTAGTTGACTTGTAAAACATCAGATTTGAAGCGAATTCTTTATAAAACTGGGAACATAACAAACTTGGCCCGTTCAATTCTTAGGACGCCTCAGTTCAATTGTCATTCTTCAAACTATCGTTAGTACAATAACCCACATCTCCTATTTCCAAATCATGCTTCACAGTCAATCTTTGAAAATGACGAGCAATATAAATTCGCCTTGCTGCTGGGAATTATAAACACTGTGGATAATGTCTGCTACGAACATATAGCTAAAGAATCTACATGTGTTCCACGACTTTTTGAAGTTTCTCTCAATGATGCACAGCGGTGTCCTAGCCTGTGTTTCCTCTTTACGCGCTAGCAAGGCAGATACATTTTGCGTCGTTTCCGCAATAACCATATGATAGTAAGAATTGCCTAAGGCACCTTGCTCGTCAGTCCACGTTTCTGATTTCGGCTCCGATTCAACTAGGTCTACCGGATACCGTGCTACAAAGGAAATATGCAGATCGATGAACGATCGTAATCGTGATCTCAATATTTCTACAGCGCCCACAAAAGCTAAGTCGCGGGAACCAGCTTACCCACAGGCGCTTAATCAGAATAAAATCGATAGACAGTGGACAAAATCGATAGGCAGGAGAAATAGCATGCAATTATAAATACGGTCAAATTATTGATTTCCGGCATAATTATCAAGCTGCCAATAATATTAAAATGCATAGGTAAAACTGTACCAGAAGTAAATGATTCGTTTTATGGGCTCGGCGTGTGTGCTAAGCTTCTTCAGCAAAAAAGATTGTGACTATTGCTAATAAGATACAGTTCTGCTGCTCTTGAAAAGTTCCAGCACTTACATGTAACTTACACATTAACGCAGTTTTCCTCACTGCTCAGATACCAAACCTTGCGAGCAATTTCCAAAGACGCCAATCCACTTTTCTCCTTCGCAGTGAAGATGCCAAGTTTGTCGACTGGAGTAACATCCAATCACAATTGAATCATCGTTTCTCTTCAACCAAGCGTCCTCTGGCGGAATCAAGTCCGAACAACCAACGGCTGAAGAGATCGAATCAATAATTCTTGACACATCAATATGTTTTCATAGACTAATGTGAAGTCAATAAGCCCTTAACAAGATTGTAGAGTAATGGTAATGTTAGGAGGCGTAAAACTCCGTGAGGATGATATCTAATGTATCGTAATTCACATAATTATGAAGATTTCTAAAGCGCCATCTATACAATGGACCTTACATGCAGCAAAGTAGTTTCCGTCTCAGAGACCTTTCGATAATGCTCTCTCTGCGTTGCAATGCTAACGCTCAACCAATCGACGACCGTGTCTCGTTTCCAATATCAAACCACAAAGGATCCTCTTCGCCTATTCTTAGATGCGAATTCGACCTTCGATATATTTGACCACAGTATTCTCTTAGAGCACAATGAATACTCGTGGGTTGTGATTTCTCCTTTGTTATGTTGATAGTCCCCGTACAAAATGCTTTTGAATTGCGTCTAGGCCTCTTCAGTTTTGTAAACACATTTCAATTATCACAAACTGCATTTCAGTTGTTTACTAATGTGTTATCTTTCTACTGTCTTTCAAATTAATGAAAACAGTTGATAGTAAAGTATTTGCTTAATTGCAGATAATATTATATTCCTCGCACTAGTCAAAACGGTTGTGGTGGCGTTATATACAGCGTTAAAATGTACACTGTGTCCGGATGAAAAAAAGTAGTACCCAACAAAAAGTGTCACAACTCGTTCAAAACTGTAAGTATTTGCCTGAAATTTTAAACTCAACAACAGTGACCATATTTACACGAGATCCAAAAGTCGTTTGGAAATATTCGTGAAATTGTCAAATTTATGAGCGATTGCGATGGAACACTGAAAAATTAAAGTTTCCAACATAGGCCCTTACTTACGCCGACGCTGTGAAGTCGTCATCGATGATATACGTCACTTGGTTTGGTGTAAGCAATAAAAAAAATTGGCGTTTACAGAAGAAGATAAAATTTTAATTAAAGTACTCAGGCAAGAACATGGTTATGGAGCGAAAAGGTTTCTGAAGGAATTTTAGAATAAAGGCTGGTGTCTTTCGTCTGTGATTAAGTTATTGAAGAAGATCGATGAAACGGGCACAGTGGAGCGAAAACCTGGCAGTGGCCAAAAACGCACGACACGCACTGTTGAAAACGTTGATTTGGTTGAAAGGCTGGCATTAAGCCAAGAAAATGCACCAGGAACCCATAGAACAGTGCGTCAGATTTCGAGGGATATTGGGATTCCGAAGACCGCGGTTCACGAAATCATTTCCAAGGACTTGAAACTGGTTTGTTTTAGGAAGAGGCGAGCACAAGAGCTAACAAGAGCAAAGAAACTGACACGTCTTGTACGCGCGAAGCAGCTGCTAAAGAAATACCCCGAACACACAGTTCCATTCATATGGTTTACGGACGAAAATGTTTTTACCGTCGCTCCTCCTGTCAACCTCCAGAACAATCGCGTTTATGCGGCGGATGGAACGCGGAAGAAAAATATGCTTCACATTCCAACAAGACAGTGCCCCTGCGCACCGAGCACGTGAGACCATTGCTCTACTGTCCCGGGAGACACCCGACTTCATATCACCGCAGCTGTGGCCACCCAACAGTCCAGACCTCAATCCAGTTGACTATCAAATCTGGAGTGTACTGGAGGAGCGCGTTTATCGTTCCCGTATTCGTGACATCGATCATCTGAGGGCACGTCTGGTTGAGGAGTGGCAGCTCCTTGACCACGTTATCATCGACCGGGCCATAAAACAGTGGCGTCCACGTCTACGGTCGTGTGTCCGTGAACGAGGAGGACATTTTGAACACCAGCTGTAGGCGAACTTCACTTCTTATGTAGAGGCCTATGTTGGAAACTTTAATTTTTTAGTGTTCCATCGCAATCGCTCATAAATTTGACAACTTCACGAATATTTCCAAACGGCTTTGGAATCTCGTGTAAATATGGTCACTGTTGTTGAGTTTAAAATTTCAGGCAAATACTTACAGTTTTGAACGAGTTGTGACACTTTTTGTTGGGTACTACTTTTCATCCGGACACAGTGTATTTACAATTTACATTAGAACAATTTTGCATATGACATCGTGATGGGTGTCAGAGTATAATAAGAGGACTGTACCTACCCTCCAGTCTCAGCACAAATTGTGTAGCATCTGTAACGCCTTGCTTCTGATCTAGCTGGTTAATAAGTATGTCGACTGTGTTTCCGGATGTAATATGTAACTCCTTCTCTCTCCGTTCTCCATCGCCACAAATTGTTACGTTTCGTTTTATTGTTCTGTCCACAATTGCGCCATAATTACTATGACACGACTGTTTGATTCGTGTCGTAGTCTGATCAGAAGAAGTCGATGCTCTGAGGTCTATCAGACTGATCCTAATCTTCTGACCAACGGGTGACTCGATGGTCCACGGCTGACGCGTTGTTCCACAGATTCGCTGGGATTCGGTTGAACCAATTATGTGAATTGGATTCATTGTGGCGGTCACCGAACATGAACGTTCTTTTTCTGCAACTGCACGTAATGTGAACTTGTTTTTAACAATATCAAACGTGATCGTCAATTACAGATTCTAAAGCGCTTCGAAACTCGACGGTTGAGCACAGGGCATCAGCTTATTCACGAGCGCTAAATTGCCTTACCGTGCGCGTTGTTATTAGGGTGTAATACAGGCCTAGGTTTGCGATGCAAAATAGAAATTTGACAGTGTGCATTGAGGCAAGCATATGCATGCCAAATTTAAAACAAAAATAACAAAGTTGTCTTAACTGAAATAATACTTAGCTAAATTGCATTTTAAACTTTTCGAAGCGCTTGAAGTTCATTATTTGATGAAGTGAAAGCTCTTAGATAAATTTAATATGATTCAGTATTTAGACTAATCTGATAATATGTGCGATGTTTTTTATGAAATTATGAGATACATGTAGGCTTACCACTGATGCAATCGTAGCTGACTTCGAGATATCCTGACAGCCCAGGGAAGCACGGCTCGACATCTTCTAGCGCCATATCAATCACACGGATGTCGCAATCGGTCTTTCCAGAACACCTTGGATCCAGTATTGACAAAACATTTGCCGAACATCCAAAATAACGAGGATCGTCCCCAACAGCCATTCTATGTGCCTCGACTTCTTTTGCTGTTATGCATCGACCGATTCGCATTCGTCCATAGGTGGCGCTGGTCATAATTATGACCTCGTTTTTTGAACATCGAGGTTGAAAGTGTTCATATTGGCAGAAATCTTCTACAACTACATGACCAACAGCGTCAATAATTATATTTAAACCAAATAATATTTTAATTTATTACATACACTGTAGCACGTGGTTTTAATTTTTATTACATTAACTAGGTCTGTGTCTATGACTAGTCTTCATGTCGTAAAACAGATTCATGTCATATCTGTCCAATAATATGACGCTTTAATTCGTCTCAAGTGAACTAAAATTGCCCTAAAGTTGTCATGAATGAATTGTTAAGACTAAAATGAAAGAAGTCTGATTTCCGCTCTTATAGTCGTGTATCTATCGCCTTGATCCGGCGCATATTTAGTTGAAAATTTCAGATGATTGATTCGTGCGATCAGAAACTGTAGCGATTTAAGAAGGCTTATGTACGTCTTGTATATATTGTGGTTTGTCGTAATGTGATTGCTCGTTTGGATTGATACACGATCAAACTAGTACATGTAGCGGCCTATACAAGATTTAAATTCAGCGGGTAGACACATCGACATATTCGTAAGTCATATATATTATGTATGATATATGATTTTTTTATGCATAGTCACACTGCCAAACCACAGTATAATAACGTGAAGCAATGCAAAAGTGACAATTGATTGACAGGAGTCTTGGGGCGTAAAGTAATGGACGCAGAGCTAAGCGACTGAGTTCGAGACCCGTGTACCAGTAAGTCTAGCCCTTCTTTCTTTTGGCGGCGGCATTTGTTAAAATGATATGTATAACGTAATGGGCACCTTGCATGGCTGCCGACAGTTAAATTCAACTCCTGTAATAATTTGTCATCATTCATTCATACCGTACTTGTTTTCATGCTGCGGTTTGTCAATGTCAAATAAAACGAATATCATTATTAATATAACTGTATGGCAGCCTGCTGGGCTTAATTTTGCTACTGCTCATATTGCCAACGCCACATAGCGAATGAAAGGAGTAGTCAACCTTGTGAGGCTAGCGAGCGTCGAACACGCGTCCTTCTGTTAATAGTGCCAGTCATATCCCGACGATCGCAAATTCTTTCTCAATTAAGGTCTGCAAGGACGTTACTGTGGGGACGCATAATATAATAATTTTGGAACATTTTCTCTTCCATGTAAGAACCAGACATAGGCCTTTTAAATTGTCCTAGTTGTTATTCCAGCTGAAGACTGTTACGCCTGCAAAGCCTACGATACAGGTCTGCCTAACAGCACAGCACATCAATTATACCTACCAATCCAAAATTAGGAATAAAACTTCACTTACCTTGGACTATACTGGCAACTACGGGCAGTTTTTTACAACCGAAATTCCATATCACCGTTATAATTAGTAATCGCGTCAATGTAAACGCCATTATATCGTTCAGCTATATCTTTGATGCTTCGAAAAACGATACAAGATGATGTATAAATTCTGATCAAGCCCGTGCTTTAAAAGCAGACAACAAGCTCTAACTTTTAAGTTTAAAGCGAAGAAAATAAGCCAATTTCCTGCTCTTGTCTGTCAGCCAATGCCCGTCTCCTAAATAACACTCTCCTATAGCAATTGTTTGGGTCTACTCGAAACCGCGCAAAGATTCTCTGGTTTAATTATCTTGTGCTTATTATGCCGCGTGAGGTCAGGGATCGACTCAAAACGTTACACTTGATTAAATTATTTACATGATGTTAATATGCAACTTTACGGATCTATGTTAAATGCAAATACTATAATTATGTGAATTACAATAATATTTGGTCAGGAGACTTCATTGGGCCCATTTGGGTCCTGTTAATTGTTTTCACGGACATGCTGCCTTGTACTCGTTGCTATATTTGATAGCAATTGTTCGTCCTATAGGCCATAGCTAAAATAAAATAATACTGTAATGGACACTTTATTTGTAATGCTTAGAATGAGTCTATAATATGCAGTGAACTGTCGTGTACTTGTACAGCACCTTAGAAGTAGCTTGCTACTTACGGCGCTATAAAAAATTTGTAATTACAAATAACAAATTACTAGAACTCACTAGACAATAGTCTATGCTTTTCAAGCGCCAAATTGTGACGTAATCTTGGTCTTTCAAGTTTGAAAATTGACACTGTCACTATAAGTAGGCCTATGATGATAATTAAATTAAATCCTCTTCACAGCTATAGTTACTCAAGATTTAATTGGTGAAAATATTATTTTTGACCACTTTTCCGGTTAATTTTAGAGCCTTGTCAGTTGGAATATTTATCCCTCGGTATGCTTCATTTCCGCCCTCTTCCGTCTCTTCCTCCCTCCTGTCAATGAAATAATAAAATCAAAGAGTTTAATTTTGAAGGCAGACCTCGTTGGTCGGTTCAGTAACTAAGAGCAAGATATGCCAGTCTCCAATCAATTTTTGCTGCAAAGGGGCCGTCCATAAATGACGTCACGCAAATTTTGACCCTCCTCCACCCTCGTCACACGCCGTCACAAACGTCACAACTCCTCAAAGATGACGTCACGTAACTCAGAAAAACCAGATGCTCATAATGTTATATGCAAATTTTCTTATAATTTTCTAGAAATTAATTATAGATACAAAGATACTTAAAACTATATAGTAGAAAGAACAAAAATGGAGAAAACATTGTTATTATACTAATTATGCTTTCCACAAAATGAGAAGCTCTGGTAGAATTATTGCATTTATGCAAAATGTATAATAACAATAACTTTAAGCAATTCAAACTATATAGTTCTTCTCTCTAAATGCTCCCTCGTGGAATATATAGGGAGAGCATGGATCTCATCATCCTGCTCGTTCGAAATTCCATTCAGATCTAGCTCGTCTATGTCTATCCAATCTACACTCGCTCTCCATTTTCTTCCTTTGTGGTTAAAACCATTAGTTCACGTTACCGACGTGCAGCGACTCTCTGTGGCATATGCGTTTAGGCGGAATAATTGGTTACGGCTTGTGGTGCGTCATAGAATGGCTGCCTCACTTCCAAAATCCAAAAATTGACACCAAACGTAAAAGTAAAGACATTTATGGACGGCACCATACTGCTAACATTGTTGCATGCAAGCTTCACCCTTCCTAGCAGACATTTTAAAACTAACCTAAAGCGCATTCGATAGATAAAGCTTAAATAATTATAGTCTGTGCGGTTCCCATTAAAGATGCTTCAATACATTGCATTGTTTGTTACATATTTTCAAGTTAATCATCATGGAAATGATAGAACTGAAGAAATAGGGCACATAGTTCGTAAACGTTTTCAGTCTAAGAAAAGCAGCGATTAATTTTAAGTTTCTGCAGTGCTTTGAAAATGATTAATGCGACTCATCAACCTGAACCATTCTTAATAACAGTTATGCGTGCCTTTATAATGCCTTCTACATTGGCGGCGGCTCATGGTTTGGTAGGCCTACGATGTGACATTTTACAATGACGCTTTCTACACGTAGGCCAATATTCTGACCATAAATCTACGCATAGCAATGTCGCTATTCACTACAGTCTTTCACTGTCTGCACTGTCATACACCCCATGACTTAATAGTCCATAAGTTTATTTGTAAAGGATATGAAATTCTATTGCAATGTAAACAGTAAACTACATGTGATCAAACTGCTTTAATTTGCGCTACCGTGGACGCCACTCTCTCCCACGAAGACCGAATACATTGGCGTCTGTTGCATTGGCCTATTCATCGTTTGGGTGTCAGCTCCAATGGCGTCAGTTGTAAGTTCGTTAGATATTCTCTGATCCATTTGTTGCATTTTAACCGAATTTGTATGATAGACGAGCGTATTATAATCATACTTCTTCTTGCCTTTAGCTGAAAATCTATAATGCACCACACAAAAATGAACTGTTTGTAATAGCATTGGATAAGCAAGGCAAATCAAGTCATTTATCGCGGTAACAAATCCACGAACAGTAATATTGCACTCAATCGAATGATCAGATCGGTTGTACAAAGGACTCTTGAGGGGACGTTAGGCTCCGCTACAGGTAGGGATCTCCATGATGGCAATACAGCCTCATAAGGAGAGCCAATACACGTAATTATGTGTAATCTAACTGAACAATAGTCAAAGAACAATGACATAACATTAACTAAAGTTTCAGAGTCACGTATAGAAGATTGACAGTCAATATAAATCAGTACGTATAATTATTTAAATACAACTCTTGCAAGCGCGCAATGTGATATACAGCAAGCACGAAAAACTATAATAAATATCGGAAATAGCCTAAAAGGTAATTAAATAATAAGATAATTGAGTTGGTGAGTGAAAGAAATGAAATTATAGTGTCAGATGTCATCTCTACAGTATCCTACTAAAAAACCTCTTTCCAGTCAACGAATCATGGCATGGTATCGATTATATGAAAGAATGAAAGAGGCCCAAGGTAGTATCAGGGTATCCGTTCAGATAGGTATCATGCAGGACACGCGCAGGATTGCTGGGGACATCGCTGAATAATATGTAAAGCGAACAGATATGACAATTAATTCAGGTTGGATTGTAATCAATTTAGAAGTTGCGGCTGTGTTGGTACTGCATGCATGCGCTGATACATAGATCGTTCTAAGCCCAATTTGAAGAAGCTATGTTAACCAATCGACTATCAATAGTACCTGCGCATACACACAATTCCGGTGCAAAGAATTGCCAAGCAAACTGTCAGTGTAAATCCTGCGACGGCAACAACGGTTAACACTGAAAAGAAAACATAGGAATTAAATCGGTCAGGTTTGACGTGTATAGATGAGTCTAAGGTTCTTGACAAAATAATTTATTGCTTCCGCATATTTGTCTGAATATCAATATAAGTCTTAAATGTGCATTAAGTTAAATACCAGACTTTATCTCATTGGTAATACAACAATGTTTGAGATAGCTGTGCTGCGTTTATGTGTCTAGGTTGCTCGTAGCTCAGTTTTGAATAACCGTAGGCTATATTTTTACATCTGATAGCAAAAATAAATGAGGTCCAAATTGAAACCTTTTAAATTGCAAACGAATACTTAAAAATACAAATGCACAATCTACATATGCGAACATATAAATATTACATATCAAAATACAATATGATTACCTTGTTCATTCGTCCAGTTTTCCGGCATGATCTCATACTGTACAACTAGATCTTGCTCTAAATAACAAACCCATTAAATATTTTAGAAGCACATTATTTGCATCTTCAATGGAACTGACTTTAAGAGTTACGACAGGTTGAATTATATTTAACCTTAAGACTTTTAGCTTCAATTTTGTCAGCAATCTAAAAAAATTACTTTGATCCTCTTGATCGAAACTCATATATTCTGACGTTTTACTAAATTATTGCCACTTTTAAATAAAAATTTTAAACTACCACACTGTAATGGCTGATATCATGGGTGATGTTGCAGCTAAAAATTGTTATATCAGGTGACAGATCATTCGTTACACCTTCTGAACAGTTTCCAAAGACGCCAATCCACGTTTCTTCTTCGCAGTGAAGATGCCAAGTTTGTCGACTGGAGTAACATCCAATCACAATCGAATCATCGCTTCTCTTCAACCAAGCGTCCTCTGGCGGAATCAGGTCCGAACAACCAACAGCTGCATGCAGTATAGAACCTTCAATTTCTTGTTCTCTTAGCAAATTAGACTCTTCTGGCATTAAAATAATTCGATATAAGTAATTCAAATGAATTTTACATAAAACGCATCCATTTTTCGCAAGTGGTTTCTGACTCCTATTATTATTCTAGGCTAAGAGTGTCAATTTATATGTAATTCATTATCAGAACAAACACACAAACGGAGCTGATAATGGTGAAACTGCAATTTAATTGCCTATGATCCTTATGCGACCAAATAAGTCAGGAATTAATTTTTACCGAATAAATCATACAGAAACTTTCTAAAAATGTTTTAATAAAATTATTCTTAAATCACACCAAGTTATATGATACCTAACAACATGGTTTATTTTAAGATACGTTTACCAAAATATCTCAGCAATCAGCAAAGACATCCGTTCATATTTCGGTCTTAAGGAACTTCATTACGAGAACGCAATATATAAAATTAAATCAATATGCTGGCCAATAAATGAAGTGCAGTTATTTATAGTGTTAACACATTAATTATGAACTGCATTTTTTCACAGCCGGATTTATCAGTCTCTCGTCGCAAAAGTATTAGACACAGAACATTAGATTAAGAGGAGATCAAAATTAGCTTTCTACACGTGCCTCGCGAGAAACTGGATTCATTAAAAGACCTTGAATTCTTATTTCACATGCTTTTACTGTAAACTGTAGCGACAATCATCTATACCTACCTTCAAGTTTTAGCATAAATATTGGAACATCAATATTTTGCTTCTTTTCTTCTTGAAGATTGAAGATGATGTCCACAACATTTCCATCGGATAAGTGCAATTCCTTTTCTCTAAGCACTTCATTGCCACAAATGGAAACATTTCGTTTACTTCCTCTTTCCATAATGACCCCATGGCTGATGCGACATGACTGTCTCTTTTGCTCCATAATTCCACTAGAATCAGAAGCACCGAACTCAATTAGACGAACGCTTATCTTCTGGCCAATGGGTGCTTCGACTGTCCACGGCTGAACGGTTGTTCCACAGATTCGCTGAGTTTCGGAGGAACCGATTATGTGAATTGGAACAGTGGAAGCAGAAACAACACACGAACGCTGTTCATCTACAACTGCAAGATGGTAACGCCATATGACATAACCATTGTAACTGACTGAGTCTTAGTTTTAATTAATTATTGTTTCAATCATTGCTGATATTTCGATTCCATAAATAGTTCAACTGCGATTGGTTTACCACTTTCATGGACTGCCGTTCGCGATACTGAAACGGGATATGTTGCTATGTTGTCGTATACTCAATTTGCTACGTGCCTCTATCAACTAAAGTCTTAGAGGTCATCGGTTGAATGGCCTTTCGATGGAAGCGTAAACATGAAAAGAATTCAACAAATGGATGACCTTAACTTAGAGGTTTTAGAGCTCGACTACAGGCTGTTACTTTTTTATGTGCAGGAAGATTCGAAATCTGATGAAGACGTGCGAAAGGCAAATAATTTTAGAACCTCCCATTGATCACAGGCTCTGTTTAGGCTGCATTAGTTGTAAAGCTGAATGTTAAGCAAGAATAAAGTAGAGTTGTGCACGTTCTTGAAAGCAAGGGAGGATTGTTGACCAATTTGTCTCTACGAGTTTTCCACGTCGCAAGAAACTCTGTTGTATTCTTGCTTTGAATATAGATTTTGATTTACAACTAAATTAGTCTAAACAGAGCCTTGTCATCAACCCCGTAAATTTAGGTAGACTACAATGTGTTGTAAAAACACACCGTTGATGCAATCGTAGATGACTTCAAGATACACGTTTAGACCTGGAAAACAGGGTTTGATCTTTTCCAGTGACATATCGATCACACGCACTTCACAGTCGCTCTTTCCCGAACATTTTCGATCGAGTAGAGCAAGAACGTCTGCAGAACAGCCAAAATAACGAGGATCGTCTCCTGTCACAGATCTATGGGCTTCCACTTCGTCCGCTGTAATACATCGTCCAATGTGCATTCGTCCATAGGTGGCGCTCCTCATGATTATTACCTCGTTCTTCAGACACTGAGGTTGAAAAAGTTCGTACTGACAATACTCTTCTGCAGCATCTATAAATTTACAAGATACCAGTAAAAAAGACATTCTGTCAATTTGCTCGAATTGTCTAACTGTCTAATGCTCTAGTTTCCTATTGCACGGCACACAGGCGTGTAACTTCAGTTTAGCAAATCTGCCTCCTCACTACTACATTTATTACCTTGTTATGCCTTGTGCTGTCAGTTCGTTGAACTCTAACAACCGTCATGATTAACCTTCTCCATTTCTTTCCGAAGTCGCGTCCCTTAGTTCCTCCAGGTTCATTCCGGTTTTTTTGTGTATGTCATCCATCCATTTTTTCTTGGGCGCCCTCTTTTCTTCCATCTTTCTCTAAATCCCAGCGCCATTTCTTTTTCCAGTACATCTGATCGCATGACATGTCCTAAGAACCCCAACTTCCTTCTCAACTCTGTTTGTTATAACGTCTCATCATTCTCAACTCCAATCTTCCTTTATATGATGTCGAATGTATTGTACAAGACTAACAAATTTGGCGTTATACTATGGTCTATTGCTACAGAATCACTCGAAGTATATAGCTTACATAAATTAAATATAAAGAATTAATCAGTAACGCGATATTTACCTCGATTAGTATTTTCTTCTTCTGAATATATGGCGTATGGCATGTTCAAAATCATTGCTAGCATCACTAATTCCTTCATCTGCAACATCACCGGAGCAGACAAGCGCAGTCGCTTTAACCAGTAAACCATAATGATTGGATCGACTTCCACTCTAGGCAGTTTTAATGTTACTCCTGTCTACGGTAAAGAGATAAAAGGACGAAACTGCTCAGAATTATGCTATCCACAGAATTTTTATTCACGCGCATTAATTTGTAAAGGCTGAGCTTATATTTTATAAATAGACTTTCAAATTAAATAACGCAAAAGAAGGTTGGGGGTCGTCTCAAAATGAACAAACTTGTAAAAAATAATATCTTTCGATAAACTTTTACTTTTCATTTTATTATCAAGTTCAGAAACATAAAATTACTTAGAAATCTCTTTGTCCAGTGTATCTGATTATATGACTTTAAACGCTTGAGTCGAACGCATTTAAGCATTGATAAATTGAGCATTGTATGGACAATGGGATAGCAATTGTGGAGGCATTTTTGGAGTCGAGCATGGGCCGCAAAAGATGAGAAGTTAATGAATAATTGTGAGTGCATTGATGGGTCAGGAATTTTCATGATTTGGTTCCAATGATATGACTATAGATTTTATTTTTGGAGAGGTTGAGTCAGAAACGGTTGGATGACATTCATTGAGAGACACAGGTACATGCAAGCCACCTTTAGAAATTATGCAGCTGGAGATAAGCTAAAAGCGGAGCGTCGCCTCATATTGTGTCGTGATAGCTCGCTTTGGTGATATCGCAAACTTTGAAAAAATTGTTAATGAAGGGAAGATATAAAAATGAAAGAGTTAAACACTAAGTGGTAAATCTAAATTGCAAACTACTACAACACTAAAATTGTAGTGCAGTACATCTACTTATAGATTAGCTGAATAGCGAATCCATGCATATACGACAATCACGCTAACGTGTCTTGTTATACTCGCAATAGTAATCGTAGGCTAAGTATGCTTACTTACTTAAAAGCCTGGCTTTAATTCGATAGCACATAAACACTGAAGTCTGGTTTGAGCAACATATAACGCCGCGTGACGATATGAAATAATTAAGTTGATTATCATCACCAGCTGATTTTATTATACCATAAAGGCAATGCATTTCTATACTGACTGCGGAGTTGCATGAATAGTTCTTGAATCACATTTTAATTACATAAATTAAAATATTGGATAACTGGAAAGGTGAAAAAAACGAGCAACAATGCAGTCACAGTGCTAAATCTACAGCACACAGTTTAGTTCAGCGAAGTCAGTAGGGTTATATAATTCTCGGATACAAGATTATGTGTTGGAACGCATCTCTTTAGAGACGAACAGATGGACTGTTGTTATGACTGATTAAGTTATCAGCCGCGTTGGTGCTGCTCTCTCCAACGTAGACTGAATAGGTCGGCGTCTCTTGTGTCGTCAGAACACGAGTGTTGTTCTCTGTTGTGTCTGACGCTGTTCTGAACTCAATCTGATGTCCTGCTGTACTAAAGTTGAGTGTTCTGTAGTCATGTGTTTTCTTACTCTGCGTTGAGTATCTGAAACATTCAAAATCCATTTCTATTGAATATAAGAAATCAGAGATTACAAATTATATCGCGTGTTAAGAATTAAATAAATATACCTAAGAAGGCCATCCGTTTGTTAAAGGAGCAAAAACTGTAGATCTGTAAGGATTCAACTGATATTGTTATTACTAACCTGCGTAAACAAATAATTCCTGTGCATAAAACAGCCAGACAAATTGTAAGTGTAAATCCTCCAACGGCGACCATTGTCAAAACTAAAACAACAGAAAAATAGCAGCAAATTATGGTGAGTTCAAGTTGTGACATATTTTGAAGATCACCCAGATTGCATATTCGCCAACAGTATTTAAATGTTCATTTGTAAGCGAACAACTGTGTCTGGTTTCGTTATGACTAAGCAACGTAATATTTTGCTCAACACTTAAGATTTAAGTTCTTATTCGCAATATGTGCTTTTAACCGTTTTAATGAATTTCTTGATAAAAGTTTCTCTTTTATGCGCTGTTCGTCGCCCTTTAACTCACTAAGTCTTCCGTAGTTCTTTTCCGAAAAGCACTAAGCCAAAAATTGTTACCTATGAATTGTTACATTATAGATGTGATAGCAATCATTTCACATTAAAGATTTACCATTGCACTGAAAACGAACAATTATTATATAGGACTCGTTATGATTATATAACAGCATTTTGCAACGATACGATAATGAATTGAAGCCAATTCATTATTTCTGCATTAATTTGTTACAAATACAAGTCGCTCACATTCACGACATAGTCTAGCAACCAATGGTTTTAGAAATAAATACATTTTAATTTTAATTTATTGCTTATCCTGTTAGGTCCATTTTAATGTCTGCACACTTTGTTCGTCGCTCCAGGTTTCCGTCTTAGGCTGCGATTCCATAACCGTGTCAGGCTCTAAAAATTTAAAAACAATAATTAGCTTCATCCGAAAACTGAGTGACATGAACAGAAATCTATTTGCATAACTGATTAAAAATGGATCTATTGAACATACATTTAGGAAAGAAACTGAAAACACGCCATCACTGAGATGTAATGTAATGGAGCACTTATGTGGCGCCAATCATTCAGATGCGCTCACGACTCAACACAAAGCTAAACTAAAAAGGAAAGTCTTCAAGTGCTTCCGGAAGGCAGCAGAGGAGAGAGAGCAGCTCCTTCCGCAGAGGAAGGGCGCGGCTGTTCCAGCTGGTAGGACCCACGTACATGTAGGTCGTAGGCGAAGCTCCTGGATTGGCCGTGGCAGAGCGCATGCGGGAAACCGCTACAAGTCCGTGGGCAGAGGAACGAAGGGAAGCCCCATGAGGAAAAGAGGAGGCCTATAGTGCAGAGGGCCAGAAGGTAGGTGGGGCAGACTTGGAGAGACAGTAACGCATCAGCGCAAAGGTCTCGAAACGAATGTGTAGAGACAGTGAATGGATTCAAGAATAAAAGGATGTGCCAAAATTTTGAAATTCCACCATAATGTCAGGTAGCCGCATTGAGGATGCACTGTAGTTTAGAAGTGTTGTGAGAGGAGAGTCCGTTGAAGGCAGTGCTGCCAAAGTCGACCCTACAACAGATCAGAGGGTGCACAAGCGTGGACACAGCATGCAACAAGACGACGTTATGTTTCGAATATAAAGCGGCTTCCGATACATACAGGAGGTGATTCTGCAGTTTAGGCCTGAAACCCAACAGGGAACACACCAAACCAACAGAACTGGGCAGCGAATTCAAAAGCTTCGAACCATCAGCCAACGGCGAAAGGAGTCCAACACAGTTCTGGTCCAAGGCACAAGAGAAGTCGAAGTATTAGTGAACCAAGAGCAATATTTGCCGGTACATAAGCGGTCAGCAAAGAGCCGAGACTTAAAGCTGGCTTTAGTGTGATGCCTTGTGGACTGACCGACCCGCTTTACCTCTTTTTGTACGGCACGCTTCGGAATCAGGCATGTTTCATACATGTACCATTCGTTGCTGATTGCCTGTTTCCTCTCATTTGACAACTGGGGTATTGACAATGACGTTTGAAACTTTGACAATAGAAAATAAAACAGGCACTATATACTGTAAATATATTTTTCGTTGAGATTTTTTGCCGCTTTCATGTTATTGCTACATTTGCGTAGCGCTTCTTGCATAGAAAAATCACTGGAAGGGGATGATCGATCCTTATTGACCTTGACCGTGCGAGCAGTTTCCGAAGACGCCAATCCACTTTTCTCCCTCGCAGTGAAGATGCCAAGTTTGTCGACTGGAGTAACATCCAATCACAATCGAATCATCGCTTCTCTTCAGCCAAGCGTCCTCTGGCGGAATCAGATCCACACACCCGACAGCTGGGTATGCAACATACATAATTATTTCTATTTTTGAGAATCAAGCAGATCAATGCAGAAACCGCAAATCGGAAAAAATTACGGTAATTTGCGTTGATTACCAACGTTTGTCAATCTTTTGTGCGATTGAAAACTAAGAACTCTAGTCAGTGGCGATATTAGCTGCAAAACGGAGCGAAGTTTGTTTTAACATTGCATCAATATTAACGCGGAGTTGGTTATGGTTTCTCAAAATCTTGTCTGAAAATAACGAAAGTGAGCTGCTTCCGAATTAACAGAAATATGGACTGGTAACCTGTCGCATGCGATTAAATAAGACTTTTCAAATATTAAGACGCAAGCATGAGTTTATATTAAATATTTTGATAATGAGTCACGTATTACGTGCATATAAAACATGATTTGAAACACATGAGCAATCCACAAAGTGTGTACCAATGTATTATGCAAATATTTGACTAGGGGACCAATTGACGGGGATCAACTTACGGAGATCTAAAGACGTAGAACTTATGCATGCGCCTGTGCAAAGCTGCATGCGCTCTATGATAAAGCAATGCATTAAAGCTTAGAAGCGAGAATATGAGTGTGATGTGTGACGTCAGATTATGTTTAATAGTTTATGTGCTATTTTGACAAAATTCATCAATTATTTAAAAGCAGCTAACAATCTCAGAAAGACTCGATTGCTAAGTCGTCAGAGGCAATGCAATGTCGAGCGTCCAGGACCTTAACCTTATGGGTAAAGTCAACCAAAGGAAAGTAGTCACGCGTCATCATAGAGACATTATTTGTAGACAAGCCATTTATTATAAAGAACCTTATAATCTTAGACACACATAGTGTAATCGTAATCGTAATCTTAAGTTCCAAATTTCTAAAGCGCCACTTGAATGCTAAGAGCAGGGCACCAGCTTATTCACGAGCGCTGCATCAGATCAGAGGGGTTGTCTATAGGATAGTCCGTGGTAGAGCATAGCCCGGTTTCCAGAAGGTCAGCAGTGTAGCTATTAAGGAGGGTGTCGTTTTGGTTGAGGATTGACAGGATGAATATCAAGTAAGGTGTCTGAGTAAGAATTCTTGAAAAGGTGAGGCTTCAGTATAGAATGGAAAGCCCGGGGGTGATGAATAGGGATCTTGGAACAGATGATGTTGGATGACAGACGGTGATGGTGGAGGAACTAAAATGTACCGAATTCAGAAAGCAGATCGTTCTAGAGACGTGATGCAGCGTTGCATATGGCTCGGTTGGAGAGCTCGAGATAAGAGGTCGAGTAAGGGTGAGACAGGATGACGATCGGGTAGAACAGGCTGGCTTGATGATGAAGAGTTCGCGAAGGTATTTTGGCTGGGAGTATTGTAAGGAGTTGTAAGTAAGCGATAGTACTTTAAACAGAATGCGCTCTGGGATTTTTAACCAGTGAAGTGTTTTCAGGATTGGAGTGATGTGATGGTGCTTGGGCGTTCTGGTGACGGCTCTGGCTAATGAGTCTTGGAATAGTTTGTTTTGCATGGCTTCAAGGTTGAGGAAAAGGAGGGAGTTGCAGAGCTTGGAGTGGACGATGAAGGTGGTAATGGTGGAAGCAGTTTTGAAGTCGAGCATGGTGTTGACTTATGTACCGACTAATGTCCAGATAAAACTGGTATTTTATATAAAAGTAGCGATTTTTTTATATATTTAAGTCCAAAACTTATTTTGAAAATACCATATATATTCAAACCTATTAGTGGGTAGGCGAACCGTAGGCCTAGCTGGTGTTCTGGGCTTAGGCTCAAAGGCCCATAACACACGTACACAGGCAATAATTTTATTAAAATAGACAACGGTAAAGAATCGTTGAGAAAGAAAGCCAGTGATACCTTCAATACGAAGCATAAATTTCGGAACATTAGTGCTGTTTTTCTTATGATCTTCTGTGTTTAAAACAATCTCCATCACATTTCCACTTGACGTGAACAGATCGCTTTCCCTGTCTTCTCCGCGGCCACATATGGAAACATTGCGTTTGCCTCCTTTATCCATGATGACTCCGTAACTATGACATGACTGCTTGATTTGCTCCTTCATCTCTCCAGACTTTGATGCACTGAAGTCGAGTAGACTGATCCTAATCTTCTGGCCAACAGGTGACTCGACGGTCCACGGCTGACGCGTTGTTCCGCAGATTCGCAGAGATTCATCTGAGAATCCGATTATGTGAGAGGGAACAACAGAGGCAATCACCGAACACGAACGCTCTTCATCTGCAACTGTAGCACACAAACTAGGTTTCTACTCAGGTATTTCAACCATACAATGTTTAAGAAATGCATTCCTTATGCACCATTTAGTCATTATTTTTCCTTTTTTTCTCAACAATATAATAATGTCTTGTTTCAATATGCTACTTTAAAGATATGTGGTCTTCTTTGTACAATGTAATGCAACGAAATGTCATATGTTGTGATTGTTTTGGTCATGATTGTATTAACTCCCGTAATTAATCAAATGCGGCTGTATATAGAGGCCAAATATTATTATAAAAACCACACACGATAGGAAAATCTGGAAAATCTGGAAGTTATATCTAGGCCGATGGGCAAAGTACAAATAATCAGCGACATGTGTATTGGCTTAATGAGCCACAGTATAATAAATATAATTCAACTAGCCTGAAAATGATTAGAGAAGTAATGAAAACGATGTTTAAAAATAGATGTCGCAGGGGCGGCAATTCCCCCTCCCCGAGTGATAAAAGGGAAAGATAACCCTCAAGACTAAAGAAATATCCCTCTACATGAAATTGGATTCATTGCCTCCGGACCTCCCCCCCCTTTTCTGGATGCCCCTGAGCTGTCGTATACAGGAATCAAGGCCATTGGGGCAGTGGAGCAGCAAAAGGCCTTGTAAATGTGAGCTGCATAGAAGAAATTTAGATCTAGCTAATCCACGTGTAATATATAAAGGCAAATGCAGTACAACAACCGATAATGAATTACTTGGCCGAGGATGCAAAAATCCATACATATAGCGTCCAGTGGAAATGTTTCACAGTAATTATGCATGCTCTTGCCAATTATCAAATTATACACGCATACAAGTTCCAAACTGTGATGACCAATTCCAATGATTAATGCATTGCGTGCTATATATTTTATAAATATTGAAGCCGAGATTTAGTGGGCGTTTTGTGTCCACAATGCAAAACGTCAAAATCGTGTAACACGGTAGCCGTTTGATTAGAGCTGTCGGTTCGTAACGGTCAGTGTGCGCTGAGAGAGCGGGTTCGACCCTCTTCCGAGGCGTCACTATGTAGGGACCTTGAGTAAGTCCTTCGCGCGCAACTGCTCTGCAATGCAACTGCAATTGCGCCGTCAAGGCGTGTGCACTGCTGAGCAAAAAATGTTGAAAGAAGGTCCATATTAAATGTAATAACAAATAAATAAAAAAACGCATAGTAGAATTGAAAATTTAGAAAGTTGATGGTGAGCGAGTTATATATGTCGCAAAAATTAGCCTAGGCATCATTTGAGTAATTTGACACATGCATTTGATTGACGAGAATAGTATGCTGAAGAAACAAACGTCCACATGGGTGGGTGGTGGCCAGAGAAAATGAACTGTGGACTGTCCAATGGCTAATTAACATTTCAGAAACTTACCGACAATGCAATTATAGCTGACTTCGAGATATCCAAACAGACCAGGAAAGCATGGTGCGACATTTTCAAGCGCCAGATCAATCACACGAACATCGCATTCAGTCTTTCCCGAACACTTCCGATCAAGTATCGACAAAACATCTTCAGAACATCCGAGATAACGAGGGTCATCCCCAACAGCCAATCTCTGAGCTTCGACCTCTTTCGCTGTTATGCATCGACCGATTCGCATTCGTCCATAGGTGGCAGCAGTTACCAATATTGCTCCATTTTTCGCACATTCAGGTGAAAATCGTTAATATAAACAGTAGTCCTTTGTACCAACTAAGAATTTTTGAACATTATGAGTCACAATCTTAATCGCTAATATTCTGAATATACATCAGCAGAAATATTTAAAATTGGAGCGCAAAATAAAGTCGTCATATTATGTTTAATGAATCTAGATTTAGATGGTTTACGCAGACCCACGAACAATAGTGAACCACTCCTGACATAAGAACAGAATATCTAGCTAGAATTTTTAAATTGTATGTAGGCTATGATTGCAACAAGATAACTTAGCCACCACTAGACCGGAAACTCTATTGCCTATGAACAGTATTTTATGCAGACCCAGATGAGTTGAAACCTACGAGAACCATCCTATGAAAACATGTTATACGCTGTTCAATTATTCGAATAACTAGTTCCTGTTTAAACAAATTCACCGATTTCTCTGGCCTTCAGAAGAAAGCGGATGTTGTTGCCTTTGAAGAAGTTACCTTATTCATTACATTTCCTGTTCAGTTTTCTTGAAAGCAGAAACTCTGTTGACAAGTTCAACTAGCATAATTATTTTGAGTCTTTGCAGCAATACTGAAACTCACAAGTGCACGGTGAAACTTCGTTTGGTCAGGATTATGGGCTGCAAGTGAATATTATTATCTGATTGTAGAATATATTTCATTTGTATCACTCACAACGTCGAACTCAATAATTTTATTCCTGCGAATTGTCACATAAATACGTTGAAGATCAAAGGAACGGTTGAACAAATAATCCACCAAACCTTACCTTGATCTGAACTCAGCACTACCTGGTGTGCTATGTAGAATTGTATCGACATCAACGTTATTCTCAGCAACGTACTGGATATTGCCATTACAATTCAAGTACCTGTCAATATTTTTACTGTAGGCTAATCTTATTTCCCGAGCAAAAGCCTTAGCGCTGTTAATCAAGCTGTTGAAAATAACAGTAGGCCACTCGAAATAACTTCGAAAAAACTATAAAAAACAGAAAATCGCACGATGTTCGCCTCTTTTAGGCAGGCAAATGAACATATCCTGATGTGACACTTGCGCGCATCCTTTGCCTTAATATGCTTTAATATTCAACTAATTAAAAATTCATGTACAGTTCGGGGGTCGGCTCAAAAACGTAGAAATCAACGCACACATTTTATGAATGCACAATTTCAATGAAGTGGTCGTATCTGAAAGGAGTTTGAGTGCACAAGCAGAGAGATTTTCGGCTGTGGTATTAACAGTCAGAAAGACCAGACACCATTGTTTGGAAAAATTAACTGAAAATAATTAATCAATGTTCGGGTCTGATTAACATCAGATCACTGGGGCAGCGAACAGAAGAGGAGATTAACTTTGTAGCATAAGATTGGGTACGATTACGATTACGCACGGTACTGTATCAATGTGAAGTGAGCATATTATGTTTCATCGGTCGGACGTATTAATTTGGTCATCGGCGAATTACAAGATCGCACAATAAGCCAATTTTGGTCGATAATTTTAGTGCTTTTTAAATACGACGAGTATTGACAGAAAATGCGGTTGATCACCTGCTTACATGTATTTTATGTGGTATTAAAATTTTAATTTCCTACATTAATTGCACAGCAATGTTGCTGGAATAGTTCATGACTGTCACTTTGATATCATAAAACATTGTCCAAATGAAAAATATGAGAGGGAATTAGCAACAATACAATTGCCAAATCTACAGCAAATAGTTTGTTCAGCGAATTCATTATGGCTATCTAAATTTCGGATACAAGATTATGTGTTGGAACGCATCTCTTTAGAGACGAACAGATGGATTGCTGTTATGATTGATTAAGTTATCAGCGGCGTTGGTGCTGCTCTCTCCAACGTAGACTGAATAGGTCGGCGTCTCTTGTGTCGTCAGAACACGAGTATTGTTCTCTGTTGTGTCTGAAGCTTTTCTGAACTCAATCTGATGTCTTGCTGTACTAAAGTTGAGTGTTCTGTAGTCATGCGTTTTCTTACTCTGAGTTGAGTATCTGAAACATTCAAAATTCTTTATATAGAATAAAAGAAATCAAAGATCACAGCAGAAATCGTGTATAGATTTTTAGAAGATCACTGACGTGTTAAAGCAATGAAAACTATAGTTAGAGAGTCAACTGAAATCGTTATTACTCACCTGCGTAAGCAGATGATGCCTGTGCATAAAACAGCCAGACATATTGTAAGTGTAAATCCTCCAACGGCAACCATTGTCAAAACTAAAACAACAGAAAAACAGTTGCCAGCTATATGCAGTAATAGGCACATAATTACATCTTTACCAACTTGTTAGTGATTGGCCTTATTAGATCGTCACCTTTTCGTTCATATGATCCTTTCTGTGTCATTTTACTCAATTACTCACCCTTCCTTTAATTCGTTCTCTAAGCCCAAGAAACTAATAAACTTTTACATGGGAGTTAATAAATCCTACTATACATATACACAAATATATAAAACTGCAATATGTTCATGCAATAAGAAATTGTCTTGGGTATCGAATGATAGTCGACACGAACATAAGAAATACTTACGACATCACTTCAATTTCTTCATTCGCTTAATTTTACAAAGATAAGTCCCTCCCAAAGATGTCAAAAATTGCACAAAATCATGGTCTAAATGAATGTGTTTTAATTTCATATTTATTGTGTAGCTTGTAAGACCCATTGCTACGACTGTTCAGCGTTCACCTTGTTCATCGCTCCAGGTCTCCGTCTTGGGCTGAAATTCCATAATCGTATGAGGCGCTGAAATATTTAAAGCAATTACCAGCCTTATCAGAAAGCTGTCATAAGCTAATAGCGGTGTAACCAATTCAAAATAGATTTGGTGAAATCAAGAACTCATTAAGATAGGAACGGTAAACACTGCATGACTGATTAATTGGCGCATATTTTGTGGCATTTAATAAGTAGCGTCACTCGGTAGTCTGTTAGTCAGAGCCCTTGACATGTAACGCTGAGTCTAGGAGTTTAAGTCATTGAGCAACCTTGAGCAAGTCCTTCAAGAAGGCCTATAGTTGTTCAGTGCTTTGAAACGATTAAAATTTCACCATATATCCATGCCGCATTGATCACATTGGATGCGAATTGAACCATGAATCCTTTTAAAATCTGTAACCTCGTCCAGAAGACATCACATTTAATTATCTGCTCTTGTGATGGATATTGCGCTCGATAGGCCTACTTGATCCAATTGGGCCCACTTATTGGAACGTTTTGAAACTTTGACAACAGAAACTGAAACATGTAATTTCTTATTCGATTAAGCTCATTGAAATTGTATTATTTCATTAAGACTTTGTCGTTTTAAAGTTATCGTTTAACTTGTCTAGCACTTCTTGTTGAGAAATATTAACCAGGAGAGGATGATCGATCCTTACTGACCTTGATCTTGAGAGCAGTTGCCAAAGACACCAATCCACTTTTCTCCTTCGCAGTGAAGATGCCAAGTTTGTCGACTGGAGTAACATCCAATCACAATTGAATCATCGCTTCTCTTCAACCAAGCGTCCTCTGGCGGAATCAGGTCCACACAACCGACGGCTGAGCATGTAACAGGCAGAATAATTCATACTTTCGAAAGTCAAGAACATTAGTGCATATGAAATAAATGCTCTACTCTAGGTCGCCTAAGAATGTGTTGTTGGACTCTTTCGTCAATTTAAAACAAAGAACTTTAGTGGTTATTTTCTAAAACGGCAGAATGTGATTTCAATTAATCATGATAATTATATTATTTATCAACGGAAAATAGCGATTGCGAACAGTGTGTGAACCTAACAAAATACAGATAACAATTCATTAGGCTGTCACATGATGCATCAAATGTTTCAAGGGACTACGTGTTCCAATTTTTTTAACTGAGCGAAATAAAATTATATAAAATGATTAATTTTTGCACCACGTCAACAATTCCTTAAGGACGTGTCTTTTATTTGGGTAATATGGGTTCATGGCGCAAAACTGCATTCGGAAATAAAACGATGCATCAAAAGAGGAAAATTTGACATCGATAGTCTGCACATGACGTGTGACTACTGATTAGGTGTAAATATTTTATGTTTAATGAATCGCCATAAAAGAGAGAATTGAAATTTCATCTAAGATATGTCATTTAGAAATTAGTCAAAGAGTTCCAAACGACTTAATTGTTCAGTCGTCAGGAGCATTTTAACGATGTCTCAAGTCAGCCGAAGGAAGGACTGAGATCACGAGTAATAATATAGGTGCTGCATCTAATATAATTTCCACATAATACAAAAATAGCGATTAACTGTAACATGACACTATAAGATATTAAACTAATTTTTCATTTTAATTGAACCTTATGTGAGACACACAGTTAAGCAATACTTTGAAGATACTGGACTACAGGAAAAACCGTCGAGAAAGAAAGCCAGCGATACCTTCGATACGAAGCATAAATTTCGGAACATTAGTGGCGTTATTCTTATGATCTTCTGTGTTTAAAACAATCTCCATCACATTTCCACTTGACGTGAACAGATAGCTTTCCCTGTCTTCTCCGCGGCCACATATGGAAACATTGCGTTTGCCTCCTTTATCCATGATGACTCCGTAACTATGACATGACTGCTTGATTTGCTCCTTCATCTCTCCAGACTTTGATGCACTGAAGTCGAGTAGACTGATCCTAATCTTCTGGCCAACAGGTGACTCGACGGTCCACGGCTGACGCGTTGTTCCGCAGATTCGCAGAGATTCATCTGAGAATCCGATTATGTGAGAGGGAACAACAGAGGCAATCACCGAACACGAACGCTCTTCATCTGCAACTGTAGCACACAAACTAGGTTTCTACTCAGGTATTTCAACCATACAACGCTTAAGAAATGCATTCCGTAGCTTCTTAAGATATTGCATTCCTTTCTTAGCGAGTGGGATGATGACACATTAGCAAATACATTGCAATCTAGTTCTTATTGTAGTCTAGGTCTAGCTGATACCGCAGGCGGGGACGGTATGCTGGGAAGAATAAACGCAAAATATAACTTCAATTTGTTCAATGCGTCCAAAATCTATTGAACATTTAGCCCATATCCCTGTGTATCGATAAATATATATTTATTTATATGTAGGTGTATATATATTTATTACTTTGTTATACAACTGCCAAAGAACGAATAGACGAAATTAATTAACTCTAGTAATTCTACGCTATGAACGTCAATTCCTCATGAAATGGCATTTACATAAAATTTATACACGCGCACAACAAGCAATACATAGAAGTAGCTTAATTAAAACCGCAAACAATTTACTGCTGCATCAGAATTTGCTTTGAAATTGCTTACAATGAAAAGCAAACAAAGGCGTTCAGTGTAGCTTTTTGTTCTAAAAAGTGTGATAAGTTTACGGAACAGATGGGCTAAAAAGATGTTCCAGTTTACAACACGAAAAGGTCAGTAGAACAGAAGCAGAATCTAGCAAGCTAAAGACGATTGAAGTTCATTTCAATTTTTGTGTCGCACAAGTTAAACAATCTGAATAATTTGACTAATAAATTTACTATTGACGTCATGCAAAACATTGTCTTTCCTATTTGTGACCAGGACGACGACGATTACGACGATGATGACGATGATGACGATGATGACGATGATGACGATGATGACGATGATGACGATGATGACGATGATGACGATGATGACGATGATGACGATGATGACGATGATGACGATGATGATGATGATGATGATGATGATGATGATGATGATGATGATGATGATGATGATGATGATGATGATGATGATGTTGACTAGAAAACGAGAAGGGGAATCTTGAAGAAAACGTACCAACAACGCAATCATGACTGACTTCGAGATATCCAAAGAGACCAGGATAACATGGTGCTACAATTTCAAGTGCCATGTCAATCACTCGAACGTCGCAATCGGTCTTTCCAGAACACTTCCGATCCAATACTGACAATACATCTTCAGAGCATCCAAGATAACGATTGTCGTCACCAAAGGTCAGCCTGTGAGCTTCGACCTCTTTTGCTGTTATGCATCTACCTACCCGCATTCGTCCATAGGTGGCAGCAGTCACCAATATTGCTTCATTTTTCGCACATTGAGGTGAAAATCGTTCGTTCACGCAGTAGTCACCAGTTGCGGCTAAACATTTGAAACAAAGGATATTCTTAATTTATTTTATCGCTGTTACAGTCTAAATATAATTAACAACCGAATTGAAATAAGAGCGCAATATAAAAGTTGTCATTAGCATAAGGAGTTGGGTATATTTGTATGCAAAAGTGAGATCGCTTTGAGCTTTCGCATAATTTCGGTTACGAACAACGTTGAATTAACTCTTACTTCAGACTAAAGTATTGTGCATTTTCAAGTGTTGCTTATGAATATAGATAAATACGAGGGCTATAACTCGTCTGGAACTACCGTATTAGCAGTAATGTCATTAATAAATGTTGCGTTCACGCAAAACGCACACAAAACGCATTTAGAAACTGCAATCTTTTTCACGAACCCATTAAACCATTATAAGGCAGCCTTGTGTGATATACATGTAGCAACTGGGTTGGCCACGTGTGATATGACGTCAAACTGTAACATCACGATTAAATTGGATTGGATTAATAGTTTCTCGAGAAGCACTGTTCCCAGGCAGATGACCTTGGTGTCAATTTATGATTTTGACAGAAAGGAATTCGAAAACATATTTTCAGCACCAGTGAGTAACCATTTCTTGCGAGACACATGAGGATACGTCACCCATAATGGCGTTTGAAATGGCCATTTTTTCACCTGGACAACCACTGTTGATACATCTATGTTTTTCCATCATGATCTATATCTTTCTATCTTATGTTTCCGGCACAAATCTATGTTAGTTTGAGCGCGTCTAAAATGCTCGTTTTCAGCAATTATTAAGACGTTTCTGTAGTTCATTTAGGCATCTAACAAAATATGCGCTCCACACTCTGCACTTCATCAAAGACAATTACCCAAACGCGTAGCACATAATTAGGCCTACATAATCCACTTTGAACGTGCCTATAGCTCTGGCATGCATTTTAATCGTATCCTTAGGCCTATTTTCGGAGCTGCTATTCTATTCTACTTTTGACATTTGAAAATCTGGTCTTACTTTGTGTCTATTGGTGTTCATTTTGATTTTTCTCTTTATAATTATCATAATTTTTGTTATCCAGGCGTAGAACCTTAATCGATTCCTTTAAATGGGCACATATCGGAACTTACCTTGTTCTGAGCTCAACACACCGTGTTGCATTACATAAACCAGCATCGACATCGTCAATATTCTCAGTAATGTGTTGGCTCGAGAAGCCATTAAGATTCAAGTAATTAACTTTTTTTAAATATCGTAGACCACTAGAATTTCCCTAGCAAAAGCCTAAACGCTGACTGGCATTCAAATCGCCGAAATTAACAGCAGACCACTCGTACTACTCGTACTAACTACTTAGAGCCAGAAAATCGCCCTGTATTTTGTCTTTGGTATTTAAGTTGACGAGCATATCCTGATAAAACACTAGAACTCGTCAGTTTGCCTAAGCATGCGCAAAGATATGGTTTACTTTATATTATTATCTGACTACGCAGTTCGGGGGTCGACTCAAAACGTGCAAATGTACGCACACAATATTTTATGAGTGCAGTGCTACTTATTAATTGCACTAATGATGGTTACATTTTATTACAAGCACTTTAGTAGTCATTAATACTTGGATTTAGGTATTTTCAATTAGTCTATGTGAACCATACATATATAAATAGGCCTATATACATATATGAACTGTAATTGGCTATATGATTAGGTGACCTAATGATGGTGTAATATTGGTCATATTAATGTTAGTGCAATATGATACTACGCATATCGTAGTTGCAATATTACATTTTAGTTAAATATGTGACCACATAGGCCATAACTCGTTCCTATAAATATCTAATTGGTAGAAAGGCCTAACTTCATTTAATGTAATTTCATGGTGTATGAATATACGTTGTGGGCCAGTATAAATGAACCGACTTTGCTTGCATATTTTAACTCCGCCAAAATTTGTTAGTTATCTAAGCTTAATATGTCAAATTAAAGATATTTCCTTCAAGCATTAGTTTTGAAAAGTTGAACTGATACTAATTGTAATTTTAAGTAAATGTTTGGAACAGCATGAGCTGCCCTATTTTGTTGTCGTTTGTGATGCAAAATGGCGCCGACCAGGTGTAAGACTAACATCTCGATTTTTGCGAACGCGAGCATAGACACGATCACTATGGGTGTTTGAAGGTGTCACGAATTGCCCTTATACCTTATGCGTGTATTGTATATAGTTATTTAGGCATCGTCGTGTGTGTGTGTGTGTGTGTGTGTGTGTGTGTGTGTGTGTGTGTGTGTGTGTGTGTGTGTGTGTGGATAATACATATTAGGACTTATATTGTATAGGCCTATTTAGCCGTCAAACACGGCATTGACATGTATAGCCTACGTATATAAACTTCTCAGTTAATTAATGTATCGATGGTCGTCGATAGCCGTGGGTCCCAAGGGATGGTCGGGTCAGAGGTCAAAGTCGAAAGACGATAAAAGCGACTGGAAGGACGAAGAAAGGGCTTTTTCTGAGTTTTCCGTCTGCGATTCGAGGGCGACACGGGTGACGCAAAAATATTTCAATAGGCATGATGACTTTACCAAATACAGCTTCAAAGCACTTCATTTAAAATTTGGAACAAACAAATGAATGACAATTCATCCCTAACGACTACAGCAGAGTAATATTCCTTCAATTTCAATCAGCCATTCTTCTATATTAGCCTATATTTTAGTTCAACTGTTTTGGCGAAGAGAAGAAATTCGGATAATCCAACTTTGTTCCACCGCGTCTGATATCGAACAAAAGTAAGTGAAATACAACTTCTAGCAATTTGTTATGGAATATAATATATGTTGCACCGGTTCATTAGGCATATTGGGTTTCTCCCTTTAAAATAATGTCAATTTATTCTACGATATATTGACTAGTGGAGTTAGTTCTTCTTGGCAATAAATTAAATCAAAGAAGCAATTCTTTCTCGGACATATTGAATTGGGAATTTAAATTTCTTCCAGAAAAGTTGAATCTGAAATGAATTCTTCTTGCGCTCTTAGGACGAATTCAATCTGTGAGTTACTTCTTCCGATGACATACTTAGTTGTTGATTTAACTCTTATTAGAGAAATTGAATCGAGGAGGAAATTGCTTCTAAGATAAATTTAATTTGAAAATTAATTCTTCCGATTATTAACTGAGTCCTCCTAGAACAAATTGAATTTGGGAGTTAAATAGAAAAATTGAATCGAAGTGTTTATTCTTCCTATGATTAATCTTCCTATGAAGAATTTACTCCGCAATTCAATCAATTGAAGTTTAGAATCAAACTTAATGTGTGACTGGTTTATCAAAATTGTCAAGAACAATTTATACTGGCGACAATTATAATGGATTGATAGTTGAAAGTAGGCATCTGTTGTTCAGCTGAAGTCATTTGTTTATCGTAGCAGGAAGCTGGTTTCTTAATCTCACCGCACGTACTGAAAGTACAAAAACAAAAGTACAATGTTTATTGTAATGCAAGATAGCATTTCAATTGTGGAAGTGAACAGTGAACTCAATAAATGGAAGCATCAAATTCATTTTAAGGAAGTCGCAAAAGAGGAAGTCGATTGCACGAGAAAACAAAAATATTAGTTACTTGATGTAGGGAATTGAGGAACATGTAAGTTGTTGCTAATCACTACTCAGAAGAGATTAGTGAACTAGTGATCAGCAGAGTCATAAGACTCATAACTGAAAGACAAAACTTTTGATGTAAGCCGGTGCAGTGGTAACGATCACGAATCGTTCAAATGGCAGAATCTTGATTCGTACATCTATTCGTAGCATCATTGTAAGCCAACAGAGTGTTCATTGCATATAACTATTCAGATATGCGCTAGAATTTTGGCTAGCACCACAACTCAGGCGGCATAGTTGGGGTCAGACTGGAGTTGGCGGTTCCTTGAATTTTGAACTGCTGAAATTCATAATTATTATTGCTCCTATTTTGTGTAACTGTCTGATCTGATACAATATGAACGGATTTAATCAAATCTCATCTGGTCTCATTAAATTTTGTGGTTGGCCTAATATTTCATATAACGCCATAGACAGATGTTCAAACTGGACATGAGTCAGATTCTCCTAATTAAACTGAATATTTATAAAAATGGAACACGCACTTGCAAGTTCTTTGGCAGGTTTGTGGAAGCCAGTTCTTGAACTCTTCGCTGTTACACTTGGAGGTATACTGTGTAGACTCTACCGTGTCCTCACAGTCGTATGATACTAGAAAGCACAGGGTAAAGATATGCTATGAAGAACTCATTGCATCGACGGAAAATCGCTCTTACTTATTTCTGAGAAATACTATAACGCGTTGTGTATTGAAACATGCTAGGATAAATCTTATGAACACATGCACAAGGCTAGATATGACGGTCTATTAGGTAGTGTTAGCACCGCTTGTTGACCAGGATTTCCTAGAGTCTCGCTTTTTAAAACTCTACAGTTTCACTTGCTGTCTAATGTTGTAACTTAACGACAGGGCGCATTTGATGTCTGTTCCCACCTTTCTTCTATTCTATTCTGTGCTATTTACGGAATAAAGCGCCTCTCACAGTACGACCTAATCAGAGGCGCTCCCAGTACGAAAAACTAGAGAAAAGAAAAGTCTTAAGAGAGCGAGCAGAAACAGTTGTGCTACTAGGTAAGATTGCGGCACGAGTCACAGCAGGAAAGCTGTTCCATAGCGAAGGGCCAACAGAGGCATAGGCACGATGTTGAGCTGTGGCAGTTCTAGACTGCGGTACTAGAAGATCGTGATGGTCTAAAGAACGGAGAGGACGTCCGGTGGTAGCTGAGATAGGTTTCCTGATAAGTTCACATAGATAGAGTAGAGCTTGACCCAACAACGCTTTGAATGTAAGAAAGAGAACTTTGAAATGAATCCTATCAGTCAAGGGAACCCAATGAAGATGATGAGTCATGAAAGTAGAAATATGTGAGAAACGTCGAAGACGGGCGATCAAACGAGCAGCTGCATTGAGTACAGACTAGAGCAGAGTGAGGCAGAGTTTTGGTAGGCCGATGAATAATGAGTTACAATAGTCAGTGCGGGAGCAGATGAAGGCGGGAACCATGGTCGAAAAAATGGTCGAAGGCACAGATCGTCGGATGGCGCGTAGTCGCCGCAAATGATAGAAGCTGGACCGAGAGAGATTAGAGATATGTGCAGAGAAGGATAGAGTACTGTCCAGAGTGACGCCCAGATTGCGGACATTTGTAGAGAAACTAAACCGCTTGGCAAGTAAAACGTAATCAAGTTTAAGCAGCTGCTGGCGGGTGCCCAACCAGATCAATTGAGTCTTGGAAGAATTGAGTGAGAGACGGTTTGAGGACATCCAACAGTTGAGATCAGCAGAGAGTGATTCAATAGATTGGCAAAGAGAAAGTTGGTTGGAAGTGGAGCCATGCACGAAGGCCTGAACATCGTCAGCGTAGAGGTTGCCTGACGTCGAGTGCTTTTCAAAAAGGCGAGGAATATCAGCTGTAAACATGATATATAGAAGTGGACCCAGTACGGATCCTTGAGGTATGCCAAATTTAACAGGTACCCAAGAGGTACGGAAGTCACCTAGGATGACCTTTTGGATTCGATCAGTAAGATAAGAGCGAAACCAAAGAAGAGGGAGACCACCAAGACCAAAGGACGTTTCAAGGCGATGCAGAAGTATATCATGGTCTACCATATCGAATGCTGAAGATGCATCAAAAAGTGCCACGAGTGTGACATGGGACTTATTCATTGCTGAATAGATGTTGGATAGAAGAGAAAGAAGAGCAGTTTCAATTGAGTGGTTGGCTCTAAAACCTGATTGTCTGGGAGGTAGAAGACAAGATTGCTCAAGGTAAGGAAGGAGCTGTAGAGAAACAAGTCGCTCTACGCTAAAATGCGAGTTTCAATTTGCCTAAATGTCTTGAGATATAGAAAACTTAAAGGCTGTTGGATTTGAATTTGCAAGCAATGTTAGAAGGCTTTTGAACCTTTGCACGGAACTACAATGTGTGGGATTGAATTATGAATATAGTGTGGCACGGTGGCTGATCGGTTAGAGCGGTCGGTCCGCAACGCTCAGTGTGCGCTGAGTGAGCGGGTTCGACCCTCGTCCGAGGCGTCAGTCACTGTGCAATATGCATGTACCTAGAGCAAGTCCTTCGCACAAAATTGCTTTGCAATACAACATCTATTGCGCCGCCGATGCGTGTGTATTTCTGTATGGGCGTCAAGATAGGGAGTCCGGAGGCAAATGCCTCCAATTTCACGTAAGGGGAATATTTTTTTGAGTCTAAGAGGAGAAATCTTGCCTTCCTGACACTTGGGACCGGGAGGTGTGCCTCCATCACTCAGGGGAGGGATTGACGCCTCTGTACTTCTGAGCAAAAAATGTTGGAAGAAGGGCGATATCAAATTTCAGAATAAATAAATCAATATATAGTGTCTTCCGTCGTGCTAACTAAATTTGATCCCTAATGTACTAGGGATCAATCGATGCTACTCAGTTGATTAATGTATTAGGACTCGGTCAAAGTATATCCATTATAATATCACAACATCATATCTAGCCCTGTGCATGTGCCACAATTGAAATGCTATAATATAATAGATATACTTTGGCCGAGTACAAACACATTAATAAAGGAACTAAAGTTAGCTTGAGAAAAAAAGATGTCAGTGCTTAGGGTTTGAACTTGAATTCCATCAGCTGAGTCTTCGGTCATCAAACATCGGAGAACCATCGCTTGAGTCCGTGAACATAATAACAATAAGCTTAAGCTTGCACTATAAGGCGGAAATAGGAAAACTCGGAAACATAATCATGCCGCATGCTTTATAGTTCTGAAATTCTACAGAAATTAAACATGTGTAGAAAGACTCTTTGAAAGCAAGACCAGAGGCCCTTTATGGAAATTATGGTTTTCCCGAGCAACCACAGACACGTGCTAACCTTACGTGCCAATTATGGTTTGCCATGCCTCAAGGTTATTATTGTTCCTTGGTCATGCCTGTAGGCTTTTCCCAACCCTCGCCCCGCCCGCCGAGCAATTAGCGCCCGAACAGTTGCCAGTGACGTCACTTACGAAAAACGCGTGCAATGCATAACGCGAGGATGT
Source organism: Bimastos eiseni (assembly GCA_959347315.1). Lineage (NCBI taxonomy): Eukaryota > Metazoa > Annelida > Clitellata > Crassiclitellata > Lumbricidae > Bimastos > Bimastos eiseni. The sequence continues at coordinate 43,647,958 of OY365808.1, read as the reverse complement.
GATGATTTTACCAAAGCCTGCGGCAGTGATAAAGTACCGTACTGGTATCAGAATAGGCGATAATACTGTGAGGATGGTATCAAAACCTGCGGTGTTACAGTGGTAATGGAAATACAAGAGTGGTAATTAGCACGGTAGTGGTTATACCTGTGTCCGTTGCTGCAATGAACAATGGAGAAAGTTAACCAAGTCTGCACAATATTATTATTTACTTTATCATAATTTTATGATTGAAATCCTTGAATAATTGACATATTTTCAATTTCAGTTTGAATATTCTGTATTTATTTAATGCATTAAACTTTAAACAGACAGCCTAACTTTGACACACACACATGAGCATCTTTATCTTGATCTATTGCTTCTTTTGAATGGAAATGGGAATGAGAACTGATCTAAAAGGAATAGGAAGGGGTGGAGATGGGGACAAACCTGGTGGAAATGAGGTGTGGATGAGAACAGACCTGATGGGGATGAAGACAAAACTGTGGAAATGGGGTGGGGATGGATACACATTTTATTCCCAGGTCACACTCTGCTGGACCGTCCGCGCAAGTCCCGTCTATGGCTGCCAAAGCTCAGCCAAGGAAGAGCTGGCAGTTAAAGCTGACCTATTGCCTCTAAGCTTTTCCAACTCTTCTGTGCTTTCATGTCTGCCATCACATACCCTGTGTCAAAATACAAAACTGAGCTTCTCTGGTGCAAACGAGTTGACGTTTTTAAAATCAAGAAATATGCTGGACAGAGGCTATCAGTGTCTATATTTCAGTTATCCTCAATTGTCGCAGTTATTGGAGTAGTTAATATGCAGAAACCAGTGAATAAAAGACTAAGCTAGTCTACTAGAGTAATCAGTTAGTTTGACGAAAATTGGAAGGTAGCCAAGGTATTTCTCTCCAGCTGAGAGAAGTAGGACGATAGGTAGCTATTTAATTTAGAAAATTTGGACAACAAGCATCCATTTCTCTCCATTTGCGAGAAGTTAGAGGATGGGCCGATATTTAGGCCAAAAGGAATTAGGTTAGGAGCAGGTAAATTTGACCGCCTCTATATGCACTGCATTCATTCATTCATTACAGAGATTTATGTAGCGCCCTTTCAAGGCCACTACTCATGAGCGCCCCAGACTCCAGCACGTCTAAAAGAACAGTTTTAAGGCGAGTATAAAAGGAGTCTGAGTGGACCCTTGGCGACAACCGCAACACCAACGGGAGCATGTTCCAGAGCAAAGGGCAAACCACTGAGAAGACACGATTCTGTTTGGTAGTTGTACGGGCAAATGAGACAATGAGCAGGCCTCGCTAAGTAGAGCGAAGAGAGCGGCGATACGGTACACTCAAAGTAGAGTAACAGAGATCGCGAAGATAGGCAGGGGCGAGACCTAGCAAGGACCGCCACACCAAAGAGATGATACGGTACGAGATTCGCTGTTGGAGTGGAGCACATCCAGCACATAGCCGGAGACAGCCAAATTTCGGAATGCGTACAAGACGTGCATGCAGCAGAACGCAGGCCCGCTCCAGGCACCGCAAACGCCCAGCCTGCATAGAGTGAGCAAGAGTAATCCAATTGGGCTGTGATGAAAGCGTGAACAAGGGTAGATGTGGTATCTGGAGTTAGCGAGCGGGAAACAGTTCGAAGCTGACGCAACTGGTAGTATGAATCACGGCATAAGTGCAGTAGGCCTATTGAGAGCAGTTGGAGGATATACAAGTCATGACTTCGGAACTCACGTTCACAGTAGATGCCGTAGTAGCCAGGTGAACATTTACAGCCGCAAATCTCCAAAGAATAATTTCCACCGTGGTAGCACGAGTACGCAGGTCCGCATTCTACAACGATTAATTCATCGATGTAGGCCTTGCAGTATACTTCATTAATAACCATTGCATGAAAGTGTGAAGAGGCTGTGGGTGTTGCTATGAGACAATGAATTGGACGACAAATACAATAATATATTCTACTCTATTTCTCATAAATTTGCACATTGACAATTTTGAAATTCTTCGGGAGGGGGGTTATCCATTTACCCATTCAAGACATTGTGTTCTCCATGTTCACAGGGACCACGTGTATTTCTTCATAAGACTTTCATTTTCGGATGCAACTTAACTTTGATTTGACTTCCATTGAACACAAATGACAATCAGTTATTAAAAGAGGAATACTAATAAACATCATTTGACCAAACCGGAAGGTAACATAATTACAAATAACAAGAGCATCAATGATATTAGCTGGGTTGGATCAAACCTATACCCTAGAGAAGGAGAATGATGACTTCATTGTGAATAGACAATTAGCGTGTTGTAGTGATTATTATAAATACCTTACACAGGTCTAGGAGATTCCCCGGACATTTCCCCTCCCGGACATCTCCCGGATTCTTTCTCCCGTATTACATTTCCCCCGGATTTCCTCCCTCCTCATTCTACAGAGAACGCCTGAAATTAACCCTTACCCCTCCAATCATTATATCAAACGCATTAAAATTGGCCGCTCAAAACGGTCTAAGAGATGGTAAGGGTCAATAGCACGAATTACGTCTAAATTAGGTTTTAAAATGATGCATAGCAGAATAAGTCGACATTTTTAGAACACCGCTTGTTAGCTAACACGCAGAGAGAGTTATACACAGAAAAGTGCAATCTCTTGGGCTGTTGAATCCATGTCACATACTATTTTTGACCTGTTCCCTTCCCTAGGATCACCCCTTACAACATGCAGCCCAGGCTACATGGCCTCATCCTTCCTAGAGTTGATACCTTTGGAAAGAGGCATTCTATCATGCGAATGTTATTTGACTTTGTTTAAAATTGTCAGCTATTATGCATTTGCTTGTAGTCTAATATAGAATAATTTTACTTACTCACTTAAGTTACACTACATACATGACACTGGTATTGTTTCAGCCCCATATTGAACAGCTTTATCCAGATTTATTTGCATATGAGACTAAAAGACTGGTTTGTTAGAATCCTATTGCTGACACATTTTGTCTATTTGCAGCTTCTGTTAGTGCTTTGGTGGCCAGAGTTGGAATATTTGTCAAGAGTACTTTCAATCTGAGAATGTTCTTTGGCCTTGTTTAATTTTGATGCTATTGTTTACACCTTAAGTATGCTACTGTGCGTCTGCTGGTAGTATATTAAAGAATATGCTTATTCACTTACCTCTTGCAGGAGAGATTCCCCAGTGACGCGGACTTATCTGTGGCAATACGAATGATTCCTGCGTTGGCCTTTGTTCCAATCGGCAACGTTCTCAATTGCTGCAATACTAGATGAATGAAGATATATCTGCCATTGCAGATTACTTTGAAGACAACTATAGGCCTACATCGGCCGTCTGAAGGTCTGGAACATAATCGCAGAGCGCTTCCAGTGTTTGACCATTTGAAATGTCCACTCACGAGTGACGAGCACCTTGCCACACGCAAACGATGCTGTCAAATGCAGTCTGCTGTCTCTTGCCACCACCCCAACATCTGGAACGTCCTTCAAATCCTTCGCCGTAATCAAAACCTCAACAACGCCAGCTTAGCCCAGCTCATCGGCGAACATATACCAGCACCCACCCACCCCCAAAGAAGAAGTAGGCCCCTATCAAGACTGTTTTTCACGTATCGCAAATATTGTTGCAGACTAAGAAAAGCGGGACATCTTAGACTATTTGAATGCAATTGCTCTCAATATTAGCGAAGACAATCTCTCTGCGCGTTAGCTAACAAGCGGTGTTCTACAAATTTCTGATTATTCTGCTACGTATTCATCATATAATTATACCATTTTAGAAGCCTGTCTTAGTCGGCATAGGTGCTAGATTCATTTCAGGCGTTCTCTGTAGATTGCAGAATGGGGGAAAATCCTAGGAGAGGGAAATTTCCTATGGGGAAAGTCCGGAAGGGATATTATGTCGGGGAAGGATTGTCCTGATACCACCTGACACGTGAACACAAGAATGTAAAATTTACGTTACGATTGAGAGGAACCTACCGCATTATGTGCTTTTCAGTGGATTGCGTGGGACTGAAAAACAAAACAGATTAATTATATCGCCTGTTTCAATGAGAATTCAAATTCTCCTTCACGAAGCGCCCTACTAAGATATGTAAAGGCTTTATATAAAATATAAGCTTGCGTGAATGCATAACTACATACATACATAAATACACGTTTGAGGAGTAATTCTATTATTGCATCAGGTGTCTTGTATACTGAAGGACTTTCGTCAGAGACGCGTAATGTTTCTGTTACAGTTGTGGTTTCGATTAATCATTTCAATAAAGACTTTCTTCAGAGCGCACAAGCATAGTGTTCCCTTTGACATGATGACTAACTTTACACTTCATTCATTATTTTAACATTAAGCAAAAATTAATAGGCCCATTAAAAATACTAATAATAATTAGACAATCATTTTATGCAGCGTCATCAGTCGGCCGAAGTAAGGGTCTCTTGACGAATCTAAATATTAATGAAAGTCATTATGATGGTTTAAAAGACAGCTGTCTCTTAATATCTCCAAATATGGCACACTGTTTACATTATCTGGATGACTGTTCGCACAGTTAGACTAGCGACACACAATGAAAGTCGTTAAACTGCTAAGAATATATAAAAACCTGCAGTTGATTATTACGATGACGATCCTATCTCATGAAATAACGTACAAAGCTCATTTTCACACTTGGAGCCCTTCACAGTCCTAATAATGGTGGAATTGTAGCATTTAGAACATCTTGTTCCTCTGTCGAATGCTGCAGATCTAAATTTTTCAGATAAATACGCCAGCATTTTAATCATCATCTGTGTCGTAACTGAACATTTAGAATAATTAGATATTAGGCCTAAATAATTGATCACAACCTTTCACTTTAACAGAAAGTCCACCTCTTCCAGTCCACTTACGGCTCTTAATTCCCACCCTGTCACATGCCTGAAGCGCATCATCATCCTCGTTATGGAATCGTCGTTAAATAAACTGGTCTACGTTAATAACCGCGATCACAAAATAGCAAGCACAAAAATCGCGACTATTTCAAAATAGCGATCATCAAAAGAACGGTTACAATATGAAGCCTTATTTCAGTAAAAAAAATTACAAATCGCAATGAATAATCGCTGTGTTGATGATCGCTATTTTGTAATAGTCGCGCTTTTGTGCGTCGCTATTTAGACGATCGCGATTTAGATGATCGAGGCTTTGTGATCGCGGTGGCTAAAGTAGACCAATAAACCTATAGAAGCATCTACACACATGCCTGAAATTAAGTTAATGGATACACCCAGGTTGATTTGACATGAAACGATTCGAGTGGGTTTAATAAGTGAATTATTGAACATAGCTCCAATGGAGAATTCCATGAAGGGGTGTATCACTACGTTGGAAAGTTTAAATGCTAATATAATTATGAGTATTCAGATAATTTTATTAAGATTTCATTTCTTCTAAAATCTATAGAAGAAATAGTCAGCAGCATTGTAGGTTTTTTAAATAGAGTATCGGTACAATATCTTGGTGAAACAGGGTGCCTTAACCTCCAAGTGACAAGTTGGAAAACGTCAGACAATAAAAGCCTGTCAACCAACCAACTAAGCAATCAGTCAGTCAGTCAGTCAGTCAGTCAATCAGTGTATCAATCAATCAACGTGAGCCCAATATAGTGCCCCTTCAGAGACAGTCCCGATCTTATCATAGCTGAAAAATACGGATTTCAAAGAAGAATAAAATTTAGGCGAGAGATTCCTGGTCAGAAATGAGCAGGGGAGCCCATTCCAGATGGTAGGGCTAGCCACTGAAAAGGCCCGACGGGGCATCGTAGTGGTACAAGCGAAAGTAACAACCCAGTCCGCATGGCCAGCAGAGCGGAGTTTGCGTCAGTCATAATTTTATATGGTCACTAGTGGGCTCAATGAGGGACACAACTTCTATAGGGAAACTGGAGCAGCATCGTAAAGGCAAACGCCAAACACACATTGATACGTATACAAACTATATACGATAACTGACTCATTGACTCACTACTTATTGCTTGACTTCCACGCTTACGTATTCACCATCCTATTTGCCTATTATGTAGGCCTACCTATGTGCTCACATACTCACTCACTCACCCCCATAGGGCCTGGCCGTGCAAGATCTTCAATATTAATTATATGTCCAACTATACCTTAAATGGAGATGGGGTCAATGAAAAGAAGACCGTGTAAGTAGAAATTGAATTGATGAAAGGAATTATGCATAAATGGAAGCTGGATTGATGAAAATATTATGCTTAAGTTTGCTGGATTGATGTGAGAATGTCGTTACGATAGAAATGGAATCGATATAAACAAGGACGTGTACGCAAAAACTGGAATGATGAAAAGAAATCTAAATAGAAGCTGGATTGATGAAAATAATATACCTGAATGGAAGCTGGGTTTATGGAAATAATGTAACTAAATGAAAGCTGGATTAGTGGAAGAATGCCGTTAAAATAATAAAATACGCTATTTGATTTTTGCCAAATTTAACAAGACAATTGTTACGTTAAAATACGATTTTAACCAAAATCATATTACTACGAATGATTTAGTCAACTGTACAGTGATATATGGTCTCGAGACAGTGTCTCGGTCTCGAGGCGTCTCGAGGCGTCTCGAGACAGTTTTTTAGTGTCTCGGTCTCGGTTTGGGTCTTGGAAGCCTGGTGTCTCGGTCTCGGTCTCGAAGTTAGTGTCTCGAATTTTTAGAAACTGTCTTGAAGTGAAAGTCTTGTTCTGTCTGGAACAAGCAGTCTCGATGAGTTTCGCGTCAACTGTCTTAAAATCTTGCGCTAGAAACTGAAACCGCAATCTACGAGAAACGGTAATTCTGGTTAACGCGCGAGTCACATGATACTGAAATCTATGCAATTATCTTAAAGTGGAAAAATGTCTGAGAGAGAACCAGAAATTATGAAGTTTCCTTTTACGAAATTTGAAGTCATTGACAAACAATAGCTATGCCGTGCCGTTGGTTATTGATGCAAAACCACCATAACCGAAACGATCGGAACAACTTTGAGTTTCTCAGAGTGAATATAAGGCTATGCGCAACTTTTTAATTTCACTTGGTATTAGGTATCGAGTTTGCTTGTTTATAATCGTCTATAAGATTTTAGACGTGTCTAAAAAGGCTTTCTTTATGTTATTCAGAAGATAGGCCGACGATAAGATATCGAAAAAGATAAAACGCAGCAATAGAAAAACTGTTCTCAGGATTGGTATTACATACACTATAAGTTTCAAATTGAAATTGCACAGGAACATTATTATCGAAAACTGATACTTTAGTATTTCACAGCATTTTATATAAGATCATTTGTCTTTTACTGTCTCGTGCTGTCTTGAGCCAAGTGTATCGGTCTCGGTTTCGGTTTTGGTACCTCACTGTCTCGGTCTCGTCTTGGTCTTGAAGTTCAAAGTCTTGCATACATCACTGCAACTGTATACCTAAGATTGATAACACACCCTACTATAATCACCCCTAGCTCGGCGACCTTTAGTGACAATATTTTTACAAATTCTCAAAACACTATAAGCCTATATGTGAATCTGCCCTGATCGTTTCTGAGATATCGCACCACTTAGCCTACCAATCATCACCTGTTTTAATTTTGAATCTATGCCTAATCTAAAATCTAAAACAGTAGAACTAATGTTGAACAAAAGATAATGTTCAGAAACTGCCTGGTTGAGGCAGACTAGTCTGATGATATTATGTGTAAGAGGTTTTTCAATCACCTGGTTGATAAGTTACTTTTATGGCGGATTCAAGGGATATTATATGACAGATGTTTATCGGATCCACTACAAACTGACTTTGGAGTCCCACAGGGCTCAATCCGTTTAGTCCTAATCTAAGGATCTAGAATCTTCTGTAATAACCTATACCGTTCCATCAGTGTCCATTCGAGCCCAAAGCTAATGAGTAAATGACAGTTCTGACAGTCTATTCTGGTACTAAACAGCATTTGATTTTTAGCATAAAAACAAATATAACACTAATAATTATAGTCTTCTAAATCAATCACCCTGTATCTCTGGATGGAGCATGGCTGGCATGACAAGTAAAGAGCTTGCTATTTGAGATTGTGCCCGCGTTTAGCTGTTAAATAATGCTTAAGATCAGTTACATTATGATCATCAGTATCAACCATTTGTTTTTTAAATGGCTAGCTAGAAATAACTGTGGACCTATCTGACCGTGTTTAAGCTAATGTAATATAAATCTTCGAAAATGTCTCAGCGCCCACAAAAGCCACGTCTGGGAGACCAGCGCATTCAGTCTATAGCTGAATTTGTGAATTTTAACACCTCACCCGTTAACGCTAACTACGTGTACAGAGAATTCAAAGTGTGTTTCTCTTTAATATTACTTTGACAGAATCTAACTAGGAAATTTCTTTAATTCCGTTCTCTTACTGCGCATTTCACGAGTAAACTGAAATTATAAACGATGGTTGATAATTCTGAAAGCATGCTGACACTTAAATAACCATCGAAATATGACTTGGATATAACATATAGTTTGTCAAACCAATCATGTTATTTCTCTGACATGACGCAGAATCAGACGGAGTTTATACCACTGACAACTAAAAGTCTATGTGATGATTAGTGGCAGATACGCTTCTCAATCCAGCACATAGTCGACAATGTTGCAACTGACTGATCTTCATCACCATTGAAGTCAGTGTTGTCCAAACTAGGCTGAAGTTAGTTACAGCGATTTCTTACGTCTCTAGCAACTGCGTGTTGTTACCAGTGAAGGCTGATACTGTGTTGAACTGAATTTGCTTGGTCAGATGTTGACTTCTTGTTAAATCAACGTTAAAGTAGAGCGCTCTGTAATCTTGTTTCTTGTCGTGGGTTGAAAATCTACAAAATCAAAATTTTTGCTGTATTTGATTACACTTACTTAATGAAGACACAATGACGCAGCGTATGATTACTGCATCTCTAGTCATGGATTAAGACAGGATCACGTGCGTAGGACAGGTCCTTTGGAACACATTCTTTCCCTAGAAATTCTGCTTGATCCGAAAGTGACAACGCAAAAATGATATTCACATCATAAATGAACCATTTATTTCTTGTATTCATCGTATTCACTCTTCATGCAGTGGGGTCTCCTTTCATCCTGGGTCTCTCCCTACAGCATTCTTTCTCCTCAAAACCCTTTCCACTCTCGTGAATCTCGCACTTAAAGCGCTACTGAATGGCCACTGATGCTAGCGGAGCTTTCTAAATTTATAAATGCAATCTAATACAACAAATCTATCGTTTCATGATCAATTAAATAGCCGTATTGTCATATGTTTGTGAAATTATCAAAAGGCGCTATATAAATAGCATTTAAATCATACACATGCACACATATTTTTTTAAACAAGCCGACCGACAGTAGCATGTGATACATCAAGAAAAATCAAAAGCAATAAAGAAAAGTCAAAGAAAGTTGGTGGACGGTCAAACGATCAATTAAAAGTTTGCCGAAAATGTTAAAACCGCTCAAATGCTTTAAGGGTAGGCCTACGGTCGTTGTTTGAATAAAAGTCTAGATACAAAGAAGAGATCGTCCTTGGTTGGGAGCTGAAAGGCTCGTGAACAAAATGGCATCATTGCGTTTAGCCTTCGAATAGCGCTGTAAACATTTTGATATTACAATTACAAAGGTATGAGCCTTTTATGACGCAAGTTGATGACAAGAGGGAAGAGCAGTTGAGGACATGGGAGTCAGACTGATCGAAGCAGGCGGATCTCAGCCATCGACTCCACAGTTTCCGACATCTGCTGAAAGAACCTGGAGCTTCTGAGGCTTCCTCAAAAATGCCGTCTTCCTTAAGCCCTACGAAGCGGGGCATGACCGCATGCCCAGCTTCGTGGGGCATGCGGTTATGCAGTCGGTGAACCTTTGCCTGACGTTGAACATTGGAAGCACGGGTGGTCTTCTGAACCATCCTCAGATAATACTGTCAGCTAATTGAGCTAAGCAATTGGTCTTCTACACTAAGGTTCGCAACAATGTTCCATTTCCATTGAAGCGCATGCAAATCGTGAAGTTCAAATAATATGAAGACATTAGCACCATGTAATACATGTAAGTCCTTTTGATGCATAGAATGTGAAAGAATGGTCCACTGGCCGATTCAAACGTTTACAAAGAAACATGGGCAACCAGTGAAGTACACAAAAGACTGTAGCGAGAGAAGTTTTGAACAAAGTCCCTCAGAACAGGGGCGTCAATCCTTTGTGAGTGATGCATGGCAAACCACCCCCGGATCCAAGTGTCAGGAAGGCAAGATATTCCACCAAAGACTAAAAATTTATCCCTCTGCCTGAAATTTGAGGCATTTGCCTCCGGACCCATCCTATCTGGACGCCCCTGCCTTAGAATCTGAAGGCATTTAAATGGCCAAAAATGAATTTTATAAGAGAAGAGCACACGAGATATCTTCGGGCGAATTTAAGCATCCGAAGTTCTGTGGATTTCAACCTAGAATGCACTGTAATTTCGGTTGGTCTATACTAGGCAGAGGGACAGTACTGTTCTAGTGTTCGTCTAGTTTTCTTATAATGCTATTCACCTCTTTTGTATTAACGATAATGTTTATTATTATTAGACCCTCTTGTCTGTCAAAACAAGATCCCTTTAGTTTTCTCTAGCTATTTTTTTCATAGCTTACAAATGTATATCATATCCTCCCGTCTAGAGGACCCAAATAACCCATTATAGGATCCATAAAACTTATAATTTTATGTAAACAAGTAGTGCTCAACATAATTATCATGCTTCACTTAAGTCGTGAGCAATTGCATGGTTGGTTATAACTGGATCGTTGCGGGTAGGTGAAGTAGGAGACGGTGGGGTGGTCAGACTTCACTGATTTTGATCAGCAGAGTGGTGCAATTGGCACACTGTCAGGAACACACGTTTAATATTAACTCTCTTCAATCGCTGGACACAGGTTTACAAACTCTTAGCAATGATTGGATGAAAGCAGACCTGAAGTAGGACCTATATTATTAATTAATCTACTTTGATCAAATAAAATGCATCATTAACCAGATGCTAGAGTTCTTCAAGTGCAGACCCTACATAATAGCTCTAATTAGTAAGCTTATGACAGGCCCATTAAACTTAGAAATTACCTTCTATATAAATAAGATAATGGGAAGTTATCAGTTACATACCAAGCATTGAAATGCTCGAACGCAGTGAATTATATACTAGAACTATAATCATGTAGGATACTTTACGTACTTTCGTAGGCAGACAATTCCCGTACACAAAACTGCGATGCAGATTATCCAAGTGATTCCTCCAACGCCGACCATATTTAGAGCTAAATAAACACAGGATGCACAACGAATATAATTATTATCGCTATCGGCTCTGTTGTAATGTATTATTTGGCTCCATAGCGTATAGACATTTATGTAGGCTAGTTATGGTCAGTGTTTGTCGTCCGAAAGCAATTCTCTTTGCTAGATATCACATAAAAATGAAGAAGTATTTGAATATGTGACTCGCTTTATTTCACCTTCACTCAGCACTCATACGCCGTCTCCCACAGCTGTCTCTACCAGCTGTACGGGTGTACGTCTAATGCGTCTGGTCACTCCTATTGCACCAGCCACCTTTACACAACGCCTAGACTGCTGTTCCTCTGTATATACTGGCGTTCAATGGAACCAGGTTGGGAAGTTGAAGTGTAAGGGCATGCCGATGCCGGGTCATGTATCTGCTGAACTGCAGAACGCCTTGCACTGGTCATCTTTTTATCAGCGCATTGCATTCAGGGTCTCTGCCCTTGTTTGGAGCTGCCTTTGTGGCGCTACGCCTGATTACCTCAAGCAGTTTTGTCAGCCGATTGAGGCCACTAGTGACCAACGACCACTCCGCTCTTTCTACTCATGGAGCCTTGATCGTCCCTTTCGCTCGCACCGCTCGTGCAACATCGAGCCTTTTCATCTGGAATTGGCTATCTCTAGAGCTTCAACTTATGCCTAGAAATGCACCGCCTGAATTTTACACTTCCTTGAAATCTTTTTTAAAGTTGCCAATATTTTGTTAATATGATCCTTAACACCTGATTAAACTCTTTAATAGTAGAGTGGTCGTCTAAAATATACAATTTAGCTGTCCATGTTATTAACAGAAGCGTTTTCATTTGTTTATACATTGCACTGCGCTGATGTCTGCTGTCTTTCAACACAGTCGCCAGTAAATATCATAATACAGTATACAAAATGCAAGATAACTTAAGTTAGCAGTTACTTTTATGCGTAAGCAATTGAAAATATTACGAAGGATACTTTGCTATAATCTCTAAGAGTGTAGCATGGCGTACTTTGTGCGTCGCTTCATTTATCTGTGTTTACCTGCGGGTTCTCAACTGGGTCATATGCTAAAACATATGCAACACAAAACGTATCGAATTAAAAAGAGTCACCAGATAAGAAACATCGTTGTTGATCAGGCAAAGTCAGTAAAAATGTCGTTATTTGCCTAAACAATTGCACAGAGTTTCTGACTTTTCATTTGGTCCTCGTGGTTAATATACCTAATGACAGTGATTGGCAAAATACTTTTGAAAAGTATTTTGAAAATACTTTTACTAAATACTTTTAGCAAGTATTTTGAAAATACAAAATAAAATGGTATGTTCAAAATAAATTTGAAAACACTTTTTCAAAATATTTTTCAGAAATCAACATTTTGTACTATCATCCGTACTCACCAGTGTATATACCTAGGCCTACATTTTACATTGCATGTGTGTACTGTGAACTTTACATGTAATAGTTTCTTATTACTTGTCTGAACAAATGGACCTACATTCGACACGCTTTACTTGGACTGTATTAATTAATTAACAGCAATGGAAAATAAGAATAATGTTCAGTTAAAAAGATATCGCAGTTTTCCGAGTAACAGTTCTGACAAAGACAGTCAAGACCCTATACTCTTTCTCCTTGATGAAAGCAATTGTAATATCTTTTAATACTGGCAACGTGAACCCAGGATTATCAATTTTAACAATTATAGACTATATTGAAATGTTGATAAGAAAAGTATTTTGACAAAGAATTTTGGAATTCTTCAAAATACTTCTTAAAACTATTTTGAAAATACTTTTACAAAATGCTTTTCAGAAGTATTTTGAAAATAAAAAATAAAATGGTATAACCTATTTTGAAAATAGATTTCTTCTTTCAAAATAGTTTTGTGCTCATCACTGCCTAATTAAACGGATTATTGGTTTAATAGTCCTAATAAAAACAGCTAATTGGAGTAATTGGCTAAATATACCAAACTTAACGGGTACTTGCTTTTATACATTTAAATAAACAAGTTATCGGTTCAATAAACCTAAAAAACAGGTTATTAGTCTAATTTAGACTATCTGAATTAAAGAATAATTTTGGTAAATGAGCTATTCTCAATAACGCGCCAAAATAACTACTTCAGCTTACCAATCTTAATATATAAATCTTATTATTATTCAACATATACATTAATCTGCATTCAAGCAAATTAGTTTAGTAGACACGTTAAATTTTCAAAAGACTTTTGTGTACATGTAGGATTGTATGGTGTACAATGAAGTCGCTCCTTGATGCTTGATGTAGGCCTACATTGAAGTGCAACGTACACGTAGTCATTCTGAAGTCTCATAAACTGAAACATTACACAATGTATCTATCCATAGTCAACTATACAAAGACACGTGCAGTCATGCACGCCACATTCAAAGTATAATAATACACAGATTGTAAAAACCAACCTTCTGAACAGTTTCCAAAGACTCCAATCCACTTTTCTCCTTCGCAGTGAAGATGCCAAGTTTGTCGACTGGAGTAACATCCAATCACAATTGAATCATCGCTTCTCTTCAATCAAGCGTCCTCTGGCGGAATCAGGTCCGAACAACCAATAGCTGCTAACAAAATGAATAACATACTTATAAAGTTCACCAACCGTGCATTTAAAGACAAATTCATTATAATCTTGTAACTGCTTAAAACCTTGTCAGAGGTTTTCTTCACATGATACCATAACTATTTTAATAATTTACATAATAGTGATCGAAACAGTAAAGAAAGTAAAGCTTCTAGTACAAAAAAGTTATGATACTTCAACTCGGTTGTAAGTATGCAATGGACCATAAGTTAAGTGCATAATATGCAATAAAGAAAGACGCTGCTGTTCACTGACAGTTGGTCTCCGTGTATAAGTTCATTGTATAAGAAATATTCTGATTTCTCTTTTTGACTGCGTAATTTAATTTATTTAAAACAGCAGTTAACGAAGACTATCTTAATGTTTCATCGTAATAGACCCACATACAGAGCTGTGACGCCTTGTAAAATCTCCAAGGTTGGAGGACGAAACGTAAATTGTATCATATGAAGCATTCCGATGACTTCAACTATGTATATCTTCTTCCGCTGTTATGCACCTACCAATGTGCATTCTCCCATACGTGGCGCTTTTCATAAGAATGACTTCGTTTTTTAGACATCGAGGTTGAAAAATCTCCAGCATACAATAGTCTTCTGTGGCATCTAACCCTACGATGCGTAGAATAACACTCAATATCATTTTGTTACAAGAATTCGGAACTCTAACGATAGACTTGTGACTTACACATAATATTATTAGGGGCGAAGGTGTATGTATCGAGGTGCGTATAACGACGGATAAAGTGGACATTTCTAATACTGCTCAATGGTCTGTTATCTATTTCATACTTATTTTAATACTCCCTGACCTGAGGTCCTATCTCTCTATCAAACGCGATGATTTTGATCATTTCTACTCAAGATGATGACTAGGCCTATATAAAACCGACCATTGAATGTGCATCACGCTAAGATGCCGTCCATAAATGACGTTACGCAATGTTGGACGATCATCTTGAGTAGAAATGATCAAAATCATCGCGTTTGATAGAGAGATAGGACCTCAGTCCTGAGCATCCTTCGTCACACGTCGTCACATATGCCATGACCCTCCTCAAATATGATATCACAAAGCTCAGCACAAAGCCCCACCCGAGAAAACCATATCTCCGGAGTGTTATGCAAATTTCCTTAAATTATTAAAAAGTAATTATAACAATAAAAATACTTGAAACTATTATAGTAGATCGAAAAAAATGGAGAAAGCATAATTATTACAATCTCATGAATTCATCAAGATGAAAGGTTCTGGCAGAATCCCTATAATTATTTGAAAAAATGTTTAATACCAATAGTCCAAAACAATTCAACCTGCATGCCTCCCCATCCTTGCACGGTGAAGCAAATTGCTCCTTCATGGAATAAAATTACTGATAGTTACATGTAACTGAAACTTATTCAATTGAGTAAAATTGTTAATAAAGTTGCGCATTATGATGATTGATGTGGTGATGTGACATCACGGTTCGTCAATCCTCCTTCCTTCGTCACACATCATCACAAATGTGTAATCCTCCTCCCTAGGCTCGTGACGTCATTTACGGACGGCCCCGAACGACACTGTAGAATTGATCAGAATAACTTAGACCGGAATTGATTAAATCGAATTTATTCAGTTCGTATCAAATCAAATCAGATAATAGGCCTATTAGTTTAGACTGGATCGTATTAGAATGGGTTGCATGGAGTCATTTTTGACTGTGAATCAATATGTCATATCGTTATGACGCTTCATGGCAGAGTTATAACAAGTCGTATGACTCATTTTGATCTATGCATGATTAATAAACAAGTAGATACCTGATTGTTTTCTGATAGCGTCTGAACACGACACTTGAGAAAGTCTCCAAACGATGGCTGTGCTAAAGAAAGTCCTCATGTGAAACATGATTCATTATACGATCTACCAAAATAGACCTATCCATGAATTGAGTTGAGATGGCAATAAATGGTAAGATATATAGACGTCAAATCAGTTTAAACTAAGCCTAACATTGAGATTGTCAAAAGCGTTGTCATTTTCCTCTAGCCTAAATTACGTTCTGGCGCAATTATCTATCAAGACGAGCTGAATTTGGCAATTCTTTTTATAAAAAATTGCTCATGTATATAATTACTATGCTGTGACGGGTCGGGGTTCGTCTCAAAACGCTCAGAGAGAATTGATCTAGTTAAAGACGAACAATTATTACTAAAACTCTCATGTTTGTCAACTGCTGTATAGTAGCCATGCGATCATGTCCTGAGGAAACACTTGCTGGCATCTCGTTCTAGCAAGTACAACATGCAGCCACTGGCCCATGAATTCGCGTTACCACGCAAGGATGACCGTAACTTTATCCCTCGCCTCCTATATAAAGATATGTTTTAAGATGAACTGGGGGGAACTATAGAAGAACTTTAGGTGTCTGAGTCTGGCGCATAGATTGTACTAAACTTAGACCTAACTCTGAAAATTAAGCTGCGGTTTGTCAGCTTCATTATGATTATTTTTATTATTATTATTAAATTTGTAACGCGCACAAGGTCACACCTAAATGTGAATCTGAGGCGCGGATAGTCAGTAGCCAGGAGAAGATGCAATTAGATTTCCAAATCCTTGAAAGCCAAAGAGAAATAGTGAGTTTTGAGTCGCTTTTTGAAGGAAGGAAGTGAATTTGAGCTACGAAGAGAGAGTGGCAGTGGATTCCATTTCCTAGGAGCAGAGACATGAAATGCACGAGAGCTCATAACTGTTCTGCATCGTGGTTCAACTAAAAGACCTGTACTTGATGATCGTAAGCAACGAGGAGGAATGTAAGGAGTTAGTAGAGCATGAATATAGGTAGGTGTACTGGTGATGAGGGCTTTGTAGGTCAAACAAGCTAACTTAGGTATGAATCAGAAGTCAACAAGGAGCCAATGCCGCTGGTGGAGTAGGGCAGAGGAGCATGTTCGTAGTGGGACACGTAGCACTACTCGAGCTAACGTATTTATGATTAAACGAATATTTAATTGATTTGAATGCATGCTTCGTTTAACTGACACCCACATTAGTGTACAGCAGACATAGACACGTGACGCTGTAGGCTATTGATTGGAGCGTTTGAATTGTAACGCAGAAAGCATGGGTTCGAGTCCGCATGTGTTAGGGACCAATTCCTTAACGCATAGTTGCTAAATAGCATTCGATGTCATGTCACGTGATAGGCTGTGCATCTGTGACCTTGGAAGGAGGTAAGTATCAATTACAGTCGTAGCGCAATGCATTGTATGTTATTGTATGCTAAGCAGTATGACATTGTATGCTATGCAGTATGACATTGTATGCTATGTAGTATGACATTGTATGCTATGTAGTATGACATTGTATGCTATGTAGTATGACATTGTATGCTATGTAGTATGACATTGTATATATGTACGTATGTATGCATGCATGCATAAATACATACATACATACATATATACAATGTCATACTATATGCATACAAGCATACATACATGCGTACATACATACATGCATGCATACATACATGGACTCATCTGCACCCATTCGTATTTATTTAGACCATTGTAGCATAGTAACAGGTAAACACGTGGAATAAGTCTCGCTGTACTGTTTAATGATTGGATATCTGTACGAAAAAGAAAATAAACCTCGCAACGCAATTCAGCATTAAAGATAGTCGCCGATTTAGTGAAAGATAGAGTAAAAAAGGGGGAGAAGCCGAGAGAGAGAGGGGAGAGAGAGAAAAATAGGGGAGAGAGAGGGGGAGAGAAAGAGTGAAAGAGAGAGAGAGGAAGAGAGAGAGAGAGAGGGAGAGAGAGAAAGAGAGAGTCAGAGAAAGAGATCGAGGTAGACAGAGAATAATTGACGGTGGTACCTTATCATGTGTCTCGGTGGGCTATTATGCAGTACACAGGTTTCATACTAGTTCATATAAGCACATAATGCATTATTATGTATATATTATTTTGCATACATCCATACGTGCGGAGCCTACGTACATGCATAAATACATTTTTAAGCATACATACACTTGGAAATATGCATATATATGCATGAATACTATGCATGCATGCATTGCATAGGCCTATATAGATGCATGCGTGCATACAGACATATATGCATACATACATGATACATACAATCCACTAAGAACGTCTTTTGGTGACTAATGCATCCCGTTTTCGTGTATGAGACCTTTACCTTGCAATGCATCATTTTCATTCATCACGAAGATTTATGTAGCGCCCTTTCAAGGCTACTACTCAGGAGCGCTCCCGAATCCAGCTCGGCTAAAAAGAACAGTTTTAAGGCGAGTATATAAGGAGTCTTAGTGGACCTATTAAGACAACCGCAACGCCAACGGGTGCGTGTTCCAGAGCGAGGGGCCAACCACCGAGAAGGCACGATTCTGTTTAGTAGTTGTACAGGCAAATGGGACAATGAGCATGCCTCGCTCAGTAGAGCGCAGAGAGCGGCGATTGACCTAGTACACTCAAAGTAGAGTAACAGAGATCGCGAAGATAGGCAGAGGCGAGACCTAACAAGGACCGCCATACCAAAGAGATGATACGGTACGAGATTCGCTGTTGGAGGGCAGCCAGTGCAGCATATAGCGGAGACATGGCCAAATTTCGGAATGCATCCAACAAGACGTGCAGAGAATACAGGACCAGCTCCAGGTACCTCAATCGCCCAGCTGGAAGGCCTGCATAGAGTGAGCAACAGTAATCCAGTCTGGCTGTGATGAAAGCATGAACAAGGGTAGCTGTGGCGTCTATTACCATTATAATAGTCATTTATCCTTGTTTTTATGTTTGGTTTTACGATGTCTATGTTTATTCGAAATTTACGTCGTCACTAGGTTGAGCGGTGTTTTTGTAGTATTGTGTTGTGGTATTTAAAAAACAAGTTATTTCTTTTGTAAAATTAGAAACCATAAAAAAATGGAGCCTAAAAAGACAAGCAGCAAAACCTTTTAACCTTTTTCGGTCGAGGTTAGACAATATTCTGGAAAAAAGTAGTGATGATAACGACAATAGGCCTCTGCCTAGTAGGCCTAGTGCTTCAAGTTTAGAAGAAACCAAGAAAAAGAAATAGGCTCCTACATGTATGTTGCTATTTCTGAATGTTCAATGCCAACCAAAAAATAAAAGCTGACTTTGTTAGGCAATACGATAAGCCTTATCGTGCAACCGGTCCGCAAAATATTTCTCCTATTTTCGCCGGTCCGCAGGTGCGAAAAGATTGAAGAACGCTGTCCTAAGACATTGTCTTAATATGAATATTACGTGTAGCTGATGTGGTCATATATGAGAATAAATTTAAATCCGCGGACAACAAATGTAGACCTATGGCCACTTAAGGCTGTCTGGGTTAGGATTATATTTCAATTAGAACTGATAAGCTGCTATTTGTTAATCCTGATTGAAATTGATTATACCACAGATTAAATCCAGATCAAATTACATGCAAACTGCAGCCTATACAATGTAGTATACACCCGTTATACTCAGATTGTGACCCGCGCCTTTGAACCCAGCGGAATGATCGCTAAATGCACGTGACCTTCATCTGCTGTGACGTTTTTCCAATCGAACAATAGGCACAGTTTACTAATTATTAACTTACGAAATTCTAGTATAATAAACGTTTCGCCTGAGTCTAGTTTTGTTTAAGTAAAAGGCTTACGTTGTGTATTGCAAAACTTAACAGATTAAAATATGGTAGGGTGTCAAACCCGCCGACAGAAATCCCTGGCCAGTGGGCAGTGGCCTCTAGAAAGAGAAACACCACACCCTTGGGCAGAGAGGTCGCGCGGACCTCTTAGACGGGCCAGCAGGGTGGTCATACGTACTAATAGTTTTAAGCATGCAACAGAAATAGGGTTAAGGTTAGGGTTAAATGACATGCTAATGTCGTTTCAGACTTAACTGAAGTCTTGTTAATGTCGCTCAATCCTTAAATTACATTTGCACAACTGAATGGTCGGCGATATGGAACGATCGACAAGATGGAATAAAATCATTTGTTGCGTTGCATAATATTTTCCCAACGTAATGCCTGCTTAAGAGTTTTTGGGTTGATCATATCAATTCTTGCCTAACTAGCTAGACTGGTGAAAATAATATTTTTTGACTAGAAGCTACAAATAACACACATTTAAAAACATTCTTTGAAATGCGATTGAATAACTGCATACATTTTGCAGAATAACAAATACATAGGTCTAAACCTTAAAATAGGCCTACCATCATGACTGCTATTGGAAATCAAATAATGTGTAATTTGAGGTGAATACAATATTATATTGTAATATTATTATACGTCATATAGCCTGATGGAATTTGTCCGGGAGTTTTATTCCGGGGATTTATCCTGGAGGACTATAGGTCAAGGAAGGATTACATGTATATTCGAGTATACCACAGGCTTCATCTGTTATTTGGCGGATCTCAAGTCACGAGGTGCTGGATCTCTCTGCATTTAACCACCAACGGAAGATCTTGCATAGGCCTATCACTGCACCGCTTGGGCAAGACAATCACTTATAGATTATTTGTCACCATACAGAGTGGTTTAAGTGAAACCATTACTTCCCCTACTACAACTACTACTACAACTACTACTACAACTACTCCACCAACTAAGATTTGCTATTCGCTAATAATTATTGTTGTTTCAATTTGGCAGTTAGGGGATCATGTCCTATCCTGTGGCCCTGTGGGATGTTAGGATAATGTCCATACACTCCGCCTTTTACACCAATAAAAATGTACCTCTTAGCTTATTGATTTATTTGGCGCCAGCGCTTGTTAACATTGCTAAGAGTTACAGCGCTTCATCCAACTAGGACATCAGATTCAAAAACAGGTTCACTCTCTGTCGATGACCTAATCACGTGATCATATTATGACCAATGCACGTCTTCTCTTATCACTGTCAACATACTGAAATTCTTGTGAAAACTCTACACTGAGTAAACAGAATTTCAGAATAGTAGGCCTACAACTTTGAGATAGGTTGAATGAGAAGCACTTCAACTGAATTAAGAGGCAATTACGCATACCCAGGAGACGCATGACGTGTAAAATGACTGGCTGATAAGACCAGTTTTCGTGCTCTTTGTAGTCGCAAACATAAACTACTTGGTCGCATAGTTGATATATATATATATATATATATATATATATATATATATATATATATATATATGGTACCCTCTTGCTCTATAGAGAGCATAAATGCCGCTCATAGGTTCACCAAGGGAGCATGAGATCCCTTGCCTATGTAAAAGCTATAATAATTAATTATGTATGTAGGTCGATGCATACAGTAGGATGCCCATATTCTGCCTGGTTAGCATGTAAACTGACGTTAGGCTGGCCACAGGCCTACACACTTTCTACCTTGGTCTGCATTTGATATGAGTTGATAAGCCTATGGTAGGCTGATAGGCTAGGCGATCTGCAGTGTCCATGCATACCAAGTCTTTTGAATACGTGGCAGAAATTCCACTTTATTCCACGTGCATGCTCAACCTATGCTCGATAAACTCTATCAAATACCGTAAAACTGGTCACAACAGTCTCTTGATGTCGGTGTCTTTATGGTCTGTCCGCTTTCTTACCCACATTTTGTTTGATGTGGCTTCTAGTCCTCCTAATCCGTTCAGCATTCTGAACTAAAACCGCAGCTAGCGACTTTTGACCTTAGCATGCAGAGTAGCCTGAAATAAATGCGGCATAAACAACAAATGAGATCATCAGTTATTTTTGCAACTGTATTAGCATTTGTGTTAATTTTGTGACCAGTTATGGGAGGCTGCAAGGTTATGTCATAGCTTGGAAAGATTTTTTTGCTTGGGAATTTTGCCTCGGGTATCTTTTTGTGTCCGCAGGAATCATATCCGTAGGAATCATGTGCATAATGTCCGAAGGGTGCTTATGCTCGCCTATAGCAAGGCTGAGAGTGGTCGACATAATATTACAACATCCATTTTTATTAGCTCTATTTAATGTCTGGCCATTCCTTATACAGAAGCGTACACTTAATGTACATGTATTGGCTGAAAACACTATTCGAAAGTCTTTGCTCTCGACAGAAATGCCCACCACCCATATTGCCTTATAAACCAATATTATCTTAAACTTATGCAGCGCCTCCATCCGTCGAAAGTGTCGCGTCATTTAAAAGCGCTAAGAAATGATTTGCCAAAGGTTTCAACTTATGAACGATCTCATCCGCGGTTCGAACCTAACCACTCAGCGCTACTGCGCAAGTATTATGTAGGCCTATGCATTTCAATGAATGTCAGTGACAGCTGGTACGAAATTCTAACGTACAACATTGAATGTAGAACAATAATTGATCAGGCTTTTATCATCATCCATGCAGCTATATCTTGAGCTGTGTTTCATTTCTGAAATCATTACACTCCCAGTAGGTCAACAAATACTCCGAGCTACCTGATAACATTCGATTACCTCTGTATGAAGTTCACATATAGCAACTCCTAAACTGACAATCTCTATCCCCCTTCGTTTGTTGAGCGCCTGTTGGAATCGTCTATCGTTTACAAAAGGTCACGATTCAGCTCGTAGCATAATCAATACGATAAGATTTATCACCCTTACCTTTCCTCATATTCATCGCTGTTTTGTTGATACTATATGATTATTTCACTACAAGGGACGATTTAATTATATAGGTCATTTATCTGCAGTACGTAGGAGTAGACCTGCGCGAACAATCTCATACATTGTAAAATAAGAAGTTGACGAAAATAAACCTCAGAGCACTGCGCAAATTATGTCTTGCACCATTCGTATAGGCCATATGTGTGGAACATTTGCCATGATTCTCTTGATGACAGATAAGTCATGTTACTATGATGATGACGCCTGGCTGATAATATACGATAGCTTTGCTCTTTAAGTCTGAAAATTTAAAGATGAGCTTTATTAAGAAATTCATAAATCTGAGTCCATTTAAAGCTGAATTTATAAGTGAACATGTTTTCACGTGCTATGATTATGACGATTTAGAAAGTGAAAAATGACTCAAGAGCTGCGAGGTCTTAACGAAGGCTAATTGGTAATTTAAAAGCATAACTCATTCTTTTAATTCTAATCTATTTCGTTATTCATTTATCATTTAACAATAGTATTATTCTGAAGTGGTTTATTATTCGAAAACCTTAAGGTAGTTCTTTTTATCAATTCTGAAAATACTTATTAGAGGCGAAGGAGTCTGCAGTGTGGTCGTCGTCTGCGCGTGTTTACTTCCGCAGACGACTTCCGTCTTGTGATGCACTTTTAGGTGTTTAGACAGGTGGTCAGATCGAGAGAAGCGCTTGTCACAGACGGTGCATGGGTAGGGGCGAATGCCGGAGTGAGATCGTCGGTGTCTGGCCAGTTCATCGGACCGTGAGAAGCACCATTCGCATCCTGGCCAGTTACAGGTGAATGGTTTTTCACCTGTGTGGCGACGGAAGTGCGCCTTCAAGTGGGAACTCTTGTTGTAGACTTTGTCGCAGCCAGGATAGGAACACGTGTGCAGCTTCTCACTTGACTTTGAGCATTTGGTGCCCCTGCTAGCGATCGACGCATCGGATGCAGGACTGGCCACAGACTGACACTCCTGGTCGTCCTTAAAGGCCGCTGCGTGTCCATTTCCAGTCGGCTGGGTTAGATTTACTAAGCGACGGGGTGAGTCTAACGGTGAACTGCAGCTTGGCGTCTGGGAAACCTCTGTGGTCACCATCGGCTCTATATCTCCGTCGTTGCCTGCAGTCCCGCAAGCACGAAATCCGTTTTTCTGAGGTGTCAGCGCCACTTGTGGATCGCTCGACGATCTGCATTTGGCCTCAAGAGTATAAAGACTCTTAGCAGTAAGTGCTCCGCCAATGACGTCGTCTTTCGTAGCTTGAATTTGGTCGGACTTTGCGTCAGTTTGTGAGGACATATCCGCTTCATTTCGATCATTGTTCGTCAAATCAACTGCAATTCGCCTGGCATTATGTCTCGCTGGCATCAGAAGCTTAAGATCAACGCCGAGAACAACTAGATCCGATTCCGTCGCAATCAGTTCTGACGTCGATGGTTCGCTGTCGTCGTCGTCATCGATGACGTCATCCGATGCGCTTCTTTCGTCTGGAACCGTCTTTCCAATCGTCTGCCATAGAACGGGGTCCTTCGAGTGTGAAAGCAGGCTGAAGAGCGTCTCGCGCATGTCCAAGAGGTCTGCGTTCAATGGGTATCCGCATAGATAGGGGTTTGCAAAGTCTCGTGAGATATCGCTCAGAGCTCCTCTCGACAGAACGCTAACACATCCAAACGCATCGTGTACAGACATACTCAGCGACTGCTAGCTAATGCCAAGACAATCTGCAACGCTGCTTCGCCTCTGACAAATCCCCCGTCGGTGGTCTAACGACTAAATAATTACTGATGTAAATCGTCCAGATGTGCGCTGTGTTCAACTCGTGACCATCGAAAGCGTTGGTAGAAGCAGCCACTATGACGTGTATCTGTCCGGGTTTGAATCTGCAAATCATACACACGCTGATATTCAGTAGACCTCTGCTACTGTCCGAAGCACTTTAGCTGATGTCTTAAAAATATACGGTCTGCAATTAGCACCAAAGAGAGCAGCCAACACGTGACAGATGTAACGTTCGATCAGTGAACTCTGCACCTGTGAGGATTCGTAATCATCTACGATTGCAGAAAGAGTTCAGACCTTCTCTTGCCAACTTAGGTCTGAACCCATTGAGCTCCAACGATGAACTAAGGGATCCTTCGTCATTCAATATGCTTCGTCGCATGCATTAGACTGACTAAATGCCTCGTGAGTAATCGTTTCCGAGAGTAGGCCACGTGTAGTTTGTGGACCTAGTAAAGGCAGCATTTGCCGAAAACATTCGATTCGCACGACCACCGTGGGCTTGTCTCCGTCTGCTCGAGCCACAGGTAGGCCACTGCACCCGTCGTTCGGTCGGTCGCTCGGTCGGTCGGTTCCCCTCACGTCGTCATGCGCTGCTGCCTGAGCGTTGGTGTTTAAATAGACAGCAGAGTAGGTGCGATGGTGCATTGCTCCAGGGTCTGTCTGCAGACCGTGTCGGTTTTTATTCGTAGGCATTGAAATATAATAACTTCATGAATAGGAAGAAGGTATGCTAAGACAACCTACTTCTGTAGATGCGCTGGCTTTTCACCTACGAAGGTTGTCACGAGAGGCGCTCAGATTCCTACCACACGTCAGGCTTTTTATACCATGCAAAACAAATACCATGCACAATAAATACCATGCCCAAAAAATACCATGCCCAATAAATACCATGCCCAATAAATACCTTGCCCAATAAATACCATGCAAAATAAATACCATGCCCAATAAATACCTTGCACAATAAATACCATGCACAATAAATACCATGCACAATAAATACCACACCCAATAAATACCATGCACAATAAATACCATGCACAATAAATACCATGCCCAATAAATACCATGCCCAATAAATACCATGCCCCCAAAATACCATGTACAATAAATACCATGCACAATAAATACCATGCACAATAAATACCATGCACAATAAATACCTGCCCAATAAATACCATGCCCAATAAATACCATGCCCAATAAATACCATGCCCAATAAATACCATATCCCCAAAATACCATGTACAATAAATACCATGCACAATAAATACCATGCACAATAAATACCATGCCCCAAAATACCATGCCCAATAAATACCATGCACAATAAATACCATGCCCAATAAATACCATGCCCAATAAATACCATGCCCCCAAAATACCATGTACAATAAATACCATGCACAATAAATACCATGCACAATAAATACCATGCACAATAAATACCTGCCCAATAAATACCATGCCCAATAAATACCATGCCCAATAAATACCATGCCCAATAAATACCATGCACAATAAATACCATGCCCAATAAATACCACGCCCAATAAATACCATGCCCAATAAATACCACGCCCAATAAATACCATGCCCAATAAATACAATGCACAATAAATACCATGCACAATAAATACCATGCCCAATAAATACCATGCCCAATAAATACAATGCACAATAAATACCATGCACAATAAATACCATGCACAACAGAATCTGCCATGCACAGCAAGTAGATATATATATCGCGGTAGGCTGTGTACATAATGAGCTACTTTGGGACTGGACGGTTGTGTGCTCTGTATAATTGATAGCCTACGTGTAATTATAATAGCATGTGTGAATAATTAGCTGTTTGCAAACTGATCGCCAGGCCAGTCTGTATAGATTGTGTAGTGGTGCTCTTCTTTATGCATCTAGTGGACAATATTACATACATCCTGGTGTGGCGGCAATATCTGCGTCTTAACTGGGCGTTTTGATATATGCAATGGTTCCGATGCTATATCATCACGTTATTACATGCAATTCATGCCTATGAATGCGATGGTAATATTAATACATGCAAAGGACCTGGAAGGCGGCTAATCTGCACAAATTAACCAATGAAGAAATAACTTCCTGTACTCTCTAAAGTGGGCACGCAAGACGCAGCAAAACAACAGAAGAATAAGTCAGTCTGCTCGCATAAACATCTTGAGTTGTGCAAACACTCATAAATATAATTTATAATAATTGCTATAAATTGAGATTACACAGATATGCGAATCTGAGACGCGGTCAATCAGTCGCCAGGTGATGAGCAGTTGGATTTCGAGATGTTTGAAAGCCATTGAGAATCCAAATAGTGTGTTTGGGGATGTGCTTGATGGAAGAAAACGACATTGAGCTCCATTTGTTGTAAATGTTTGATATGCGGGTTCGAAATGTTAGATATCTGTCCACTTGTCCAGAGAAGCCCAAGTTGTTGGTAGTGGAAAACAGTGCGATTCAGGTCAATGCTGGAATGATAAGTGCGAGAGTTCAGAAGTTGAGTCGTAGGCAAGTAGGATTGTCTCAAGTGGTGCTAGGTTAACCGTTAAAGCAGAACCATGACGAGAGGCTCTCTTTAACGCACCCGTCACACTAGACTCCGATCTGACTACGCTTCCAACCAACGACCTAGGTTCAAGAATGCAGCACAACGTGGTGAGATCCTGGTCGTTTACTGTTAAATTTCAATTGGAAAACCGTAAAAACGCAGTCACACTAGGCCCCGATCTCACAACGCTCCCATCCGCTCGTAGAGCGTGGTGGAAACGTGTAGAACGTAGTAGAATCACAGTACAACCGCAGTTTAATCTTCTATGAACGTATTGCAATCGCTCCATGAGCGTAGAGCGCGTGACAAAATTTTGAACATGTTCAAAAAACGTGGTGCGAGCGTGACGGAAAGAGGCGCAGGGCGAGCGCATTTGAGCGTGTTGGAGGTCGTAAAAAATGGCTTCCCGATCTGAGCACGATGTCGTTACTTTTACACGCTCTTGACGTGACCACGCTCTCACTATGACAAAAATGCGTCGCTGTCATGCTCGACCCGTTCGTAATACGATTGCGCAAGGCTTAACGCGCGCAGACAACGCCGCTTTTGTACTTATGCATGCATGTATGTATGTATTTACATATATGTATGAATATAAACAACTAATTATCATGTCATACCGCAGGCAAAGTGATGCAATAATCGCAACCTCAGACTACTTCTTATGACATGACAAACATCTCTCCAAATAGTCATCATGCTAGCATTACACACGTGTCTTGAAAACGCAATACTACTACTACTAATATCACTACAATCAATGCAGTGCAGCACAACACCTCCAATCACTTATTTACAATAAATGTTCCATTATCCTATTGTATCCTGTCTCCATTGTCCACCGTCGAAGGCATTTTTCGACCACGCATCCGTCTTCATCGAAGCATACACATTCCTGCATCCTCATCCTCCTCAACATGATGATGGCTTGGCATTCCAGGCATTCGAGTTGTCCTTGTAGAAGTAACATGTCGTGGTCCTATTTTGTTTCATCCATGGCTGACACTACTATTTGTGTTGCACCCCAATTTATACCACAAGATCATAATGGTTTAAACGAGCGTGATACAGGTTATACGTTATGAGAACGTCACAGCGACGTTGTCTGCGCGCGTTAAGCGTTGCACAAGCCTATTACGAACGGGTCGAGCTTAACAGCGACGCATTATGGTCATAGCGACAGCGCGGTCTGGTCGCAGGGACATCGCCGTGGGCATGATGTAAAATTAACGACATCGTGGTCAGATCGGGAAGTCGATTTTTACGATCTCCAACGCGCTTGCAATACGATCATCAGGTTCGCACTACGCTCGACTTACGTCGGTAATACGCTCGCCCCGTTACTATTACGCTCAAATGCGCTCGGACTGGGCTTCTTTCAGACACGCTCGCATAACGTTTTTTTGAACATGTTCAAAATTTGGCCACGCGCTCCACGCTCATGGTGACGGCGCCACGCTCGATCGCGATTACAATACGTTCACTGCGTTCTGCACGTTTCCACCACGCTCTACGAGCGTGATAAGAGCGTTGTGAGATCGGGGCCTACATGTAGTGTGACTGGGGTATTAGTCTTATCCTGTGAACTGTAATTTCAACAGACTCTTTTTGGTAACGTGACAGAAATACGTAGCTGCATAATTATGATAATGAATCTGTTCCGTTGCCAAAATTAATGTGGGTCTGTAAATGTTTTGGCAACGTTTCTTCTAAACAGCGGTGTCAATATTCACATAATTCTGGACGGCAAGTTCTGAAGAAAAGATGTCATCGTCATGTGTGGGTTCTGCATGGGCGCGTCGTAAGCTCTTCCAGCGGTTACGAGGTGGAGATGTGGAAGTCAACTCATTCTGAAGTAGAAGCATGGATATTATGCTTTTTTTAAATAAGCATTTTGTGCTGCTTTTTATGACGCATATTAGAGGCCCATATAGTATAGTTGACGCGCAACTATCGACCGACCGAGAGCAATAAAAGTCACCAATCGTGGATAGAGCAAACCTAGGACATGTCATCGGATCTACGCAAGCCTCCGTAGATACATGTCTTGACTTCAATGGTTGTAGACCCAGCACTCCCACGGGTCATCAGTCTTTAGGAGTAAAAAGTGGGATAGCCAGCACATGCGATGACATTTACTTATCAAGGCAATAACAGGGCATTCAATCATATTCCGAACATTAATTCTGCCATCTACAATGTCTGGCCTGAGGCACCCTCACGCATCTTTCCCGTGATCGAGAGGCCAAAGGAATTGGTGTCAACCTTTGCACTCAACCAGCTCAACATTCAGACGTAGAGCCACCTGAAGCAATTCCCGCAGCATCGTGTTATGCATGGATAGCTGTAAATGACCTCTTTGTGGGTCTGAACATAGCATAGGCCTCTGTGCGATTCATGAACCATAGTCGAATTTCTTCACCTGGTTAGACTCGTTATGTTGCTTTGGGTCTGCAGTCAGCAACTGTGGTCTGCTGCGCCCTCTTCAGCGTGTGCTTGTACCGCTCAGAGCGTGGCATGTGGTAATAAGAAATATGGTGTAATCTTTACAGTTAGACTTATTTGCTAGTGACACGTAGGAGCAGTTTAAGCAGTCACTCACTCTCCTCCATAACAGCCAAAGCAAACATATATATATATATATATATATATATAAATCATCAATCTGCATGTACATCTTCGTGTAGTCCTATATACTTCATACGAATTCTAGCAGCCTTAGCTTTCACTCGCTGACCATGTCTGAAGCAATTATACATAACTGTTGCTACGATACGTGTCGTGACAGGGTTCAAATACGTCTAAAAACAAAGAAAATCGCAACCACTCTGCGTCTTTTCCACATTCATTCGGAAATTTATATAGATATACAAATATTTCACTATATTAGCACACCTACCAATGACCAAAACATGCTAACACGATCTATATACATTCATACATACATTACATCCATACACATTACGCACATATAATCATATATGTACATGCACACATATATGCACACGCACATTATACATACATACATACATACATACATACATACATACATACATACGTACATACATATATACATACATACATACATACATATATACATATATACATACATACTTACATACATACATACATACGTACATACATACATACATACATACATACATATATACATACATATATACATACGTACATACATATATACATACGTACATACATACATATATACATACATACTTACATACATACATACATACATACATACGTACATACATATATACATACATACATACATACATATATACATACATACTTACATACATACATACATACATACATACATACATACGTACATACATACATACATACATATATACATACATACTTACATACATACATACTTACATACATACATACATACATACATACATACATACATACGTACATATATACATACATACATACATACATACATACGTACATACATATATACATACATACATACATACATATATACATACATACTTACATACATACATACATACGTACATACATACATACATACATACATATATACATACATATATACATACGTACATACATATATACATACGTACATACATACATATATACATACATACTTACATACATACATACATACATACATACATACATACGTACATACATATATACATACATACATACATACATATATACATACATACTTACATACATACATACATACATACATACATGTGGTGTATACATTGATGCTGGACAATATTTATAGGCCTATTGATTCAAACGCACGCTACTCAATATTAGCGCACGATATGACATGACCTATAAATCTGGTCCAATCTGACCTAATATTTTAACCCGAATTGCTACCGTCACGTGACTCATCTGAGCACTATCTGATGAACTTTTTATTGTTTTGGCCTGATTAGCTTTAACAACATTTAGGCCTACGTCTAATTAACTGCATCGCATAGACCAACAGAATCAAATAGGGCCTCTACTTAGTGTCTCTATAGAAGCGGGCTGTACAAATTTCTGATTACATTTTGAGTTCCATTATTATTATCTGCCGCCCCATGTCATTGCTCTGTAAGATCTCATCCATCTGCTAGGATTTAGTTGCCCAATGAACTGGGATTATTCATTCGTAGCCATAATCGAACATTGATATAGCGCCACTACACACTGCACTAACAAATGAAAGCGACAACAGAGGAAGAGTAAGACTGAGGAGCTCCAGCCGCAATTCCTGTGGAAGTCAGTTTCAACTGGAGTCGCCAACATCGGCAAAACTTCTTGTTTGAACAGTAGCCCCCGCATCGCATGTGGGGAACAACTATAGAATTGTGTGCGTAATATACTATGTAATAGAGTTGATTAAAGTTGTTTATAGTGAAGATGTTCTAAAAAGCGGTCGGTCAACATGTGACTTGCATGCACAACTCATAGCTTAAGAGATTGTTCTTCTTTTTGATTTGCGAAGTGAAGTGGCTTGCTTTAGCGTGCATAGGGTCCAATTTTATTGTAAATAAAAACAAAGGACTACACCTGTGCTGTGAATACATTGCGATCTGTTGTCTACATTTTAAGCGATTGTACTTATAGTCACACTGAAACTAAGATCTTTAAATCTAGTTAAGCTTTAAACTCAGTTAGCCTAGCAGCGTAACACAGATTGAATAGAGACCTGCTACTGAGTACTGAGGCACCATGCAGCATTGTGTAGGCCTACGCTGGTCGGTTAGGCTGACGAGATGAATGATTTGCCTCTCTAATCAGAGTTAACGTTTTCATGACCAGGCACCTTTGATTAGCAGAGAGTCGTATTAAACAACGCATAGTAAATGATAACCTCGTCAAAACAGATTGCTGCGTTTAGGTCTACTTGCTCAGGAAGTAACGTACAGATGTCTTTTTGTCGTCTGTCGTCATTAGGTCATCATGTCGTTCAATAGCCCGAACTGAGGTGCTTTTTAGACCAACGAAGGCGATTCGGGAAGAATGAATTGAGGAGTCGAAGGATCAACGAGAAAAAATTGTTTGCTGAACGCGTTCACGTGGCATACGCTATGGTACGCAGTCGATCTGGAGGTTGTTACAGAATTATCGCTTTAACATGCGTTCTTCCACCATTTTTATGCAGTTGCTCTCTGTGTAATTTCTGTGTAATTTCTGTAAAGCATGCATGTTTCAGAACACTTTATCACGAAAAGCAGTTGCCTGTAGGTCTAGAGAGCTCCTGCAGATATGTTGAAAGCATACACGTATCGTGAGCTCTATGAAAACATTTTTACCCATTGTGATCTGCACATAGTACAATATTGCTGCGTGCATTCTTCAAGTTGCACAGTAACAACCATTTAGTTGTTCCCACGCTAAGTGTAACCTTGATGTTGAATTCTCTAATATCGTCATTTCAGTTCTTTCAACGTTTCGTCAAAATCAGCTGCAGTGATCTCGTCAAAATTAATGTTCTCAAATTTACTGCAGAAGTCATTGTCTTGAGTGAAAACATCTGCAAGCATAGGTTTACTTGTTTAACTGATGTTCACATTTTTCCATACCAACTCGGGTTTCAACGTGCAGATTTCTATGACGAGTAATCAATAAGAGTCAACTAGGTGGGGTCTCTGTCTTGTATTCGGGTCTTCCCACAATGGATGATCTGTGGTTAATAGTTGTTTGGCTTAACTGGAAGGCACGGCCTTAATTTGCAGTTAGGCCTTAAACCTTAATCTGCTGCGTATCAACGCTTCGATTTCCATGTTAATTGTACATAACCTGATTAGCTTGTAAGTCGGATACTCGGATTTGCATGTGAAGTAAATCGGATTTGCATTTGACCTTATACGTTGCACCCCGATTAGCTACAAGGTTAGTGCGAACTTTATTTGATATATTGATATAGCGCCGTGTTAAGCTGGCCTTGCTGACGTGCACGGTTTTGGGCGGCGCTGAATATTTTTTTAGTTTTACGTTACATTAGGCCTAGATTACATAGTGAGTGGTAGGCCTATCATAGCCTACCCATGTGACGCAAATTGGTTGTACACAGAGCTCTTCGATAGAGTTGTACTACGTCGTACGGGAGGGATGTATTATGGAGACCTGTATCAAAGGTTGACCACATGTCTACACTCTACATCTACACTCTAATGGTAAATAGATCTTAAAGGATCTTTCTCGACGGTCTAAGAAAGCTTTTGGTTGTTGGATCTCTTTAAACGGACAGCAAGGAGCCACTGTTTTCATTAACATATATTTTTTTATTATTACCGAAATTTGAAACCGCCCTTCTTCCAACATCTTTTGCTCAGAAGTGCATACACACGCCTCGACGGCGCGATTGCAGTTGTACTTCAGAGCAATTGTGCGCAAAGGACTTGCTCAAGGTCCCTACACAGTGACGCCCCGGACGAGGCTCGAACCCGCTCACTCAGCACACACTGAACGTTACGGGCTGACCACTCTAACCGATCGGTCACTGTGCCACACGATATGTATGTATATATGTATATATATAGGTATGCGTGTACGTAGTATGTAGCTTGTATGCAGAGTGGTAACTTTGGTAAAGTAGGGTTTTCAATATTGATGAATAAATTCTTGCAAATGTAACTACGGCAGTTATTATAACAACTGACATTTCATGAGTCATAGAATTCGTCCCACGACATCAAAGTGTCGTCTTTAGCGACATCAAAGTGTCCGAGGAGTGCCGACTGCCTGCCCCCAACGCTGCTTGTCCAACCGATTCCTCTGAAGGATGGAATCCGATCGGCTTCGCATCCATTTTCACTCTTCTCTCTTTGTCTGCATATGTACGTCTGTTAGTTCCTCCAACTGTCGATCTCTCTTTCACCCTCTTGCAGACACAGACTCTTCGATCTTCTTACTTTTATCACCTTTTCTTTGTATCAATCATTTCACAGAGTATATTTTTCTTTGTTTCTTTTTCCTCTGCAGCTCCACTTCCTGCTATCCGCTGACCATGCATGCATACATGTATATACATGCATGTATGACCCTCCGTCATTCCTCTTGTCTGTCTAACTTCTGTCGTCTAATGCCTCTCACTATCCCTGTCAGTATGCGTCTCTTTCCGGTTGCCGAACCTTCTGATAGGTGCGCGGATTAGGTATTGTACAGCTCAGGCCACAAACATATCGTTATTCAAAGCTGTTTCCGACCTGAGCTGCATGTATCTGATCAAAACTAAAGCTATTATTTATAATAATTTATACAACTAAAAAAATTCTACATGTATGTAAATATGTTAAAACACTGTACGTCCAATTGGATAACATTAGACCTACATTAATTAATACTTTCGACCTAATATGTCATACAATGATTAATTACAGTTTGTCTTGATCGACGCGAGTGGATTATAGCCTACATAGGCC
Source organism: Bimastos eiseni (assembly GCA_959347315.1). Taxonomy (NCBI): domain Eukaryota; kingdom Metazoa; phylum Annelida; class Clitellata; order Crassiclitellata; family Lumbricidae; genus Bimastos; species Bimastos eiseni. Next base: position 43,613,516 of record OY365808.1, on the reverse strand, counting down.
AATATGCCGAACGTCGCTTATAAGTAGATTTAGATGAGAGTTAGATAAAATGTCGTTGAAATGAGATTCTTAATGAGACAATACTCACAAGAACGATGAGATACTCACTTAATATATGTTATGATTGCACTGTAGTCTTTTAATGATTTTTGCAGGATATATAACGTACCTTCTGAGTTAACTTGTCACGTTTTGTTTCTGCAACGAGAGCAGAGATAAAGACCCATGTCGTTAATGCTGGATACAAAAACGGTCTGATGACATAATAATCTTAATTTCTTAGTTCGTTGAAAAATATTGCAGACGCTGAGATTCACAAAATTTAAAACTGTCTGATGGCTTTATTTTGTTAGCGTCGACTTCTCACGCTGCTGGTCGTATGTGTATGCCCATAGGTGCAATGACAGTCGCAGGAATGGTTTGTTCCGAATATCATCCAGCTTCATGTAGTCGAGATGAAATCAGTGAAATAACTCATCCGTGTATACTTCACCTATTCAAATCACGTGTCTATTTGACATTTTCTTAGTCAAATCACGCATCCGTATTATCTTCACTCATAGGCCTACATATTGCACTCATTCAAATCACTCATACATATGAAATCTACTCAAAACCCTCATCAAACTCACTTTTCTTCCTTCGAACCGTAATCGTAACGCAAAAGTAATCGATCGACGGGGTATCAACGATAATATTTATGTATGAATTCCACCAATTTCAGAAGATCAAAGAGGCAGCAAGCGAGTGAATGGACAATGAACTCGGTAGGACATAAATCAAGCTATATATGACTATATATTTAGAGGGGCGTGGTGGCGTAGTGGTATGTTCGGTGCCTTGCGTTCGGAGGATCGAAGGTTCGAACCCACCCCGAGTCACTTCGTAGCGACCTTGGACAGGTTGCTGACCCATTATTGTCTGTGAGGAAGGCAACGGGAAACCACCTCACTCATCTCATCCCCGGGGGCGTAAAGGAAATGGGCCTACCTTCTTGCAGAGCTCCCATCATCATCGTCATCGTCATCGTCGTCTTCATCATCATCGTCGTCATCATCATCATATAGGACTAAGCCAAACAGATTAACGCATACATCGGCTTGCAGTCATAATATTCAACACCGTATACATAAACTGTGCGACTGGCGTGAAAAATGGATATTCGCTAGGCATGCCACATTAAATTGAAATTTTTGTAAATTTATATTCAGATACCTCAAGAGGGTTGGAGAATGTCAGCTGAAGTCATCTGCTGTCAAATTTACATTATTTATATTTATATTTTAATCTACAAATCCACATTATTCCTTCCCACCACATTTCTTGGCGATGAGGCTCAATATAGATTGCTCTGTCGCTGACTGTTTTTTCAAACTGAAAAGGGCAAAGAAACTATTAATCTGCTACATTTGAGGCCGTTTGAAAGCGTACGATGATTCGACATTGTAAAATTAGCCATAAACAGTTTAGCAAAAACATTGTCAGGACATCCATGCCGTTAATTCTTGTAAATCACTTTTATCTGTTGAAAGACACAGTTCCAAGCAATAGGCTCAAGTCACAAGTAGGCTCAATTCCAACACCAGAACGCCAAATATTCCCTCATAACCGACTTGCCATTGAAAATGCAGCCCAGTTCAGAATCACATCGCGACGGATATAATGCCACATTTGAATCAAATGCGATTCCTTCAGATTGTTTATTCGCCGTTAAGAGTCTTAAGGCGCTTCTACGCGCAATGTTTCCGCTCTTGATTGAAAGCTTCTCACTTTCTGTTACTTCAACTTACCTGTAGATGATCTAGATTTCATTTTTTTATACAATCACTCGTCGCCCTCTGTGTCATGACAACGACGTAATCGACGACACTACATTGATTAGAATCGGTCATTATTATAATTACAATTAGCCTATGCAGATTCCGGCCATTCGTGAGGAATCAGAGTAGCAGAAGCAAGAACGTTCATCCAGAATCAGTCGTATCTTCAATCGGTTTGCCATTATTTGCACAATATAATCGATCTGTAATAATTTACGAGTGCCTTGTCTGCGCTGTGTCTCATGTCTTCGCTGGCCTTGATTGTTGTTTGGCTGTAAAAGAAAGTCAAGCAGACGTTAGCATACGAACAGTTACTAAACTTAAAGAAGATGAAACTGAAGCTAATGAGTCAAACTATACCATAAACATATTCTCTATGGGAATGGTTGAACCGTTTATTTTGCATTGGTACATTTGGATAACACAATTAATACACAAATGCTACACATCACTGTGCTGAAATCTAAATTGAACCGATTGAGAATTCGGCCTATTATCCTTTTAAACTTTCGCAACAAGTTTGAGTCTGCTCCGTTTCATTTTTTTAACAGTTTCTAAAAGAAGGCAAACTTTCTCAAAATCAGCGCCTCTCGAAATCGATCTAGTATAAGAGACACAGCCGATAACATTGCAGTTTCATTTTTAAATATTCACCTCCAAAAATAAAATAAGTGTGTTTTCTGATTTTAAAGCTATGTCAAGAGGCTAACGTACACCTAAAGATGTATGCGTCACCGATTGATGATTGGTCATTATTTAGTGGCGCTTAATAAATACATAACAATGCATGAAAGAGTAGCCAAATTGATCCGTCAGCACATAGACAAAGACAGAGAGGCAAAGACAAAGAGTGAGAGAGAGACAGAGAAAAAATAAACAGCGAGAAAGACAGAGACAGAGACAGCGGCAGTGGACTAAGACAGAGACAGAGGCAGTGGACTAAGACAGAGAGAAACAGAGACAGAGAGACAGAGACAGAGACAGAGGTAGTGACGAAGACAGAGACGGAGACAGCGGCAGACAAGGACATAGAGAGAGACGGAGACAGAGTCTTGAGAATTAGAATCACAACCGATTTCTTTACATGGCTCGCAAACTTAGGCCCATGCGTAATTTGATCTTTTATTCCAGCAGATGATGACAACAACAAATCTGGCCTATAACTAAATAGATAAATGTAGACAACAACAATAACGTGATTATGATATAGTTACCAGTCGATGATGAGTTTCGTTTCATGACGAGTAAAATGGGAGAGCAGGCGTTTTGTATGAGATCGATGGCTCTTTCGTGCGTCATATCACTTGTACTGAAGCCATTGATCGACAGAATCTGGTCACCGTTCTACAGGTGATCGAATCAAGTATAGGACAATTACTAGGCAACTGCATTTCACACTTGCACTAACACGTCTCAGATCTAATGATAAGAAAGGAACAGCCGCCTCCTTTGATCACCCATATAGGCCTACAGTTTATAGAAAGGCTTTGTTTTAAATATAGAGTCATTTGCTGACTCTTCTAGTACTGAAAATCGTTAGTGTATTTCTAAATTAAAATTTATAAGGCGTCGCTTTCGGAAACATGTTCGAAAGCGCCAACATAAACGACGTTACATGTCACTATACTCAATGTGTAATAAGTAAATAACCAGGGTCGTATAAATCAAAAGAGATTCACAGTGGTATGATACGTCGCATACGCTGATCCCAAGAGCGACTTCAGATCCAGAATTGATAGCGATAGCTTGGACTAATTCGGAAAAAATATTCATGAAGTCGCAACGTGTCAGCCAATCATCGATCGTATTTTCTGAGAAATTGCGGGCGATGTCTGTGGTCGACCAAGTAGTGAATAAATTGACATCCGGGTACTTGGCAAGATAACTTAGAACGTATAATCGCCGAAATGGTCATCTAAATTCATACTACTTCAGTCAAAAAATCTTCGTTTGAACACATTTGATTTATATTTAAAGTCCTATATTAGGCTAAGTCGTTTTATTTCGTTGACAAAAACAAACGCGACTTCAGATTTATCCTGCAAAAGTCCCTGATGTAGTCACACACATAATCTAGATCAATGACCCAGTTTCGTCGACTGCATATCCCTTCTATATTAGTCCCAAGCTATAGTTGTCATGCCGGTCATATTGCCCAATGCATCGGTTGCAAAAATGGTTGATAGAAATGACGTTAGAGTTTAAATTGACTGCATCTAATAATTTCCTACCTTCATCCGTCCATCCATGTAAGCCGGACCTCCCTCAGCGATGTCTAGGACAAGTAAAGGCATTCCGTTGAACTCCTTTCCTCCTCTGATAGAAAAACCGAATCCTCTCGATCCTCGATGGATGTCAGCGTTAAATACAAGACTTGGATCAACAGATTCGATGACCGAAGATCCCTATCATCACAAACAAATTATTTGAATTAGTGCATAGGAACTTTGAACTAGAGCATCCTAGGTATAATATGGCAATTTTTCTAATGCTTTTAGACGCCATAGATAATTGATGATTATTATGTGCATTCTAAACATAATAATAATCTAAGGTACAATCAAACAGGACTTCCTGTAGTGACAATTGCACTTTACAGCGCAATCTATGCGGGTTATAAGTGAAAATTAAAAGAACAAAAACCGGCCCAAATCTGAAGTTGACAACTTGATACTGCATATTATCAATGTAATATCACAGACGCGGTCCGCTGAAGACCGTCACAATACAGAGTTACCCCAAAGCGGGGCGGCATTGATATCGGCACCGACAAGGGTTCATCGTGAAGATGAGGTAATCAACGCCGTCATAGGCCTATATAATTGGGTAGGCTTACTATGATTATTAATTTCTTAATCCATAGCAGTTAAAAAGCATAGGCTATTCTCTGGTTTCGCAGATGATTGTTACAACAAATAATGTGCCTAATGTAATATATGACAGTTTTCTATGTACATGTAGGCTTAGACTCTGGTAAATCTATTCTTGCATGGATGTCAGAGCGTCATCTCTGGTGGCTAATCAAAAGCGTTTCAATGCCATTGAAGTTACATTGCGCTATAATAATAGGATATGTGTATTGCATATGGTACAGCTTCTATATCTTAGCAACATCTTACACAATATATATATATAATATTTGGTATAATATATAATAATTCGTTCTCGTTTGTTTTTTCTTTTCTCTAGGGGTTTTTCGCACTGGGAGCGCCTTTGAATAGGTTGTACTGTGAGAGGCGCTTTATAAATCCGTAAATAGAATAGAATAGAATAGAAATAGAATATATCACGATCAATGCCATTGAGGATACCAACCTCCTTTAGGCTGACATCGCCGTTGTGTTTTCTTATACTGGAGGAGTCTCTCCTCCCTCTTTGAGACCTGCGCATTGATTGACTTGAGTAAAGAGGCAATTGTTGATGATTGTCTGCAAGCGACATCTGCTGCAACCGATCTTCATTGTCGAAGGATTTCGTCGTCTTAATCTGATGACTGTTTGATTCAGAGGCTAAGGACCTCCTTCTAACGTTGCTGCTGACGTCACCTACCTGTCCCTTAGCAGAGGTAATCGATGGTCCAAAAGTGGAGAGCCCATGCTTCGTTTCAGCGCTTGACCTCTGTGTAGAGTTGCCTGCATTTCCTGGTGACTGTACGATCGCCCATGCATCCGCCTGCAGCGCCTGATCCTCTGTCAGCTCAACGCCTTCACTGCCGGAGAAGGTGGGGCGGTAACGAGAGGCTGGAATGAAATCGGGAGTTCCACTGAAGTTGAGGTTTGAAACGGAGGGCGTGGGGCTCATCCAGTCCTGCCTCCTCTGGGTCTCGTGAACGGGCGCCGACCGTCGTTGGGTAGCGGGGCGTCGTCGTAAGATGTCCTTGAGGCGACGACTCTCGCGAAGACGCCCCATGGTCTCGTCTCCATTCATGTTTCCAGACTTTATCGCTCCATCTCCAGCATTCGTCGAATTGTCAAAAGAGACTGTTCGCGGGTGATGGAAGGAGGTCACGGATGATGCTGTGCCGTTCTGGCCACTTGGAATGACCTCTGGATGCGTGGTTAGCAATCGATGGTTGATGGTTCTGTGGTCGATGTTGCGTCGTTCTCCATTCGCACCCACTCCATGGCCCATTCCGTCTCCTCCTCCTCCTCCTCCTCCTCCTCCTCCTCCGTTCATTGGTGAACCTATCGAAGACCTGGGAATCGCCGAATGCGGTCGACGATGAGGGTTTCGGTCGACATCTAGCATTGAAAAGCACAACCAGAAGCGATTAAATCTATTTTAATTCTAATCTAATATGAAAACTCCTTTAGCACCTTAATCCTAATAGGCCTACATATTGATGGTCGCCTATAAGCAAAGCCATATTTTGAAAGCATTGGAGGAAAACCAGCCGAGAAAACAGTCGACATAAAAGTCGATTTATTTGCTTTATTCATAAAGTTTTATTTGCCGAGATGTCTCTGTGTCTCTGAACGTCTGAAGCATAGATGTAACTAGATGTTAGTTGTCGTAATTATATTATCATCGACTAAACAATCTATGACTATCCTTTAAGCATAATAGCAAAAGGACAGACAATAATTATTCGAAGCTTAATATTCACTAGCCGCTCGTATACACTCTGAGAACTTACAGATACGATATACATGTATAGGAAGCGTTAGTCACAATTGACTGCCTGGGGAAATGTGTCACTAGTATTATAGGTTAAGGGCATGTTAGCATTTATAACAAGACGAAAGCATAGATTAATATAAAGACAGTCAGAGACAGCGAGACAGACACACAGACACGTAATTATGTAGATCAGGATTATATATATATATATTATATATATATATAGAGAGAGAAGTAGAAATATACTAAATGAGACATATGCAGACGCTGAAACGACAGCAGCCGCAGTATATTCCACGTACAGATTAAGCAAGCGTGCATTTACATTTGATTTCACTATTAAACGGCATTGCATGAGTGTGAAGTCTAGTGGCATTGCCGCCTATGAAGTAAGCAGCCTCTGAGAAATCTCCTTCTGATATTCAAGCCTCATTTGCATTCATTCAGAGTGGAAATACAAAACAGCGGTGAATTAATGGACATTACTCATAAAATACCAAGCTCCGATACCAAGCAGAGGTACACAGTAGAGCAGTCATTTGTGGCCCATAGGTTTAATCGTGTTCGTTAAGTGGAATTATATAGAAAGGCTGAAACTTCTTGAGTTCTTGTGTAGAACCAACTGCTTGCACCGCTGAGGTATCAATCAATCAATTGAAGGGACGCTTGATATAGCGCTCCTTACAGATATCTGCTCAAAGGCGCTCGTATGTAATAGGTATATAGGTATAACAGTCTTGCTGAGACTGCACGATCGAATTATCCCTATATGGCACACAACCTAACGAGAAAAAGTTTTGGCTTTATGCTGTTCAAATATCTGCCGCTCTGAAAAAGTATTCTGCTTAAAATGACACCTAAATAGCGTCTACGAACAGCTAATTCCGAGAGAGATGCTATATAATATTCTTAGATAGGGTGCGATACGATGACTAGTCGGCTTAATTGAACGCATAATTATAACTACGATAATTTGTATAGCAACACCAGTGTAAACTACTTCTAAAATACTTTACAATGTCAACTCTCAGACCAAATGCCAAGAGTTTCATAGTGCGTAGGTTTTAAACTGTATTTGAAAGCGTTGAGATATTTGGCCTACAGATTGGGTGCAGGAAAGCCTTCCTTTAGGCCAACAATCGTAGAAGCCGGAGCGCCTATGTACTATAGGCCCTAATTCACAACTGCACGGTCCTCAGCAAGGTATATTCTTTCGACACAAAGGGAGCGGTTGACAATGTCGAGTGTGACTTTTCTGAATGTGTGAATTGTGTAATATGAATTTTTGAGAAGATATTTACTCAAGTCAATTATATATTAAGCACTTTCATTCAAATACCAAAAATTGTACCTATAGTAGTTCAGGTATAGTTTACATTTTGAAAAAGAGTGCACAGTTGAGATTTCTGAATATTTCACGTATTGCGTCACTGATCTTTTGTAGGCCTATGCTTGCCTACCAATAAATTCCTGTACTTTGATGGTCTGTATAATTTCGCCCCCACTCTCCAGTTCTATTTGATAACATAATTATTACTAAAGGTGCATTTCTGTCCTGGCTACAACTCTATATACTGCGGCAATGGAGTCGTAAAATTAAATATTGAGCAAATGATCGAGCTTAACTGTGGTCCATGGAGGCAGCCGAATTAGAGAACACAAGACATAGACAGAGGGAGACAGATATAGATGGACATACACACAGATAGACAGAGACAGAGACAGAACACACAGATAGACAGAGAAAGAGACAGAGATAGCGGAAAACTGGTTGCATGCGACTTTTGCATTAAGTAGTTCTGATAGTCTCTATCCAAAGGGACTTTTATGAACATTGATTACTGGGCAATTATTGATTAGATGGACCCATGGCAGAATTCATCAAGAATTTATGGCCTACATAGGCCACTGCATCCAGCATAAACGGTGTCTATCAGGAACATAATTATATAGCAGTGCAGCATATACATTTCGGGAATTGAAGTCCGACTCTTTTTATGGTGAATGTGATTGAGATGATGTTAAAGAAGCCTTACGCATGAATGATCTAGACGTAAGTTATACGTACTCCTAATAAGCGATGATTCTTATGCGTTCCGTTTCGATCTATTCGTAACAATTCAACCCGTCAAAGCGAAAATATTGATCTTTTGTTGCAATATAAAAGCGTAAATCAAACGCCGATCTCAAGAGTCAAGACATGCGCTTTATCAGCCAATATGCGCAATATAAACTTTCGATAGCAGAACACCAGCAACTCTGCGCTTGCGTGTTTACGAGTGAAGACGAGTGCATTTAAAATCAACGTTAATAATTATAGCGAACATTCATCGTCCACCCATGCACCTGGGTCTACGTGTCATCGCAAGCGAGCAACTATTGCTTGGCAGACCTTTTATGACCATTCTCACAACATTCTCACACGAGACCAAATATTATACAGATACGTAGACACACTGATAGAGGCACGCATATTATAATTAAAATAGCTAGATACGATTTTCCGCTCCCGCACAAAGCAGAACCCAGTAAAAGGATCTCCATACAGATGACGGTTGGATTAAATCATCCAGATTCCAGAGCATGCTCAGAGTTCGACCACAGTGAGGATGTGGTTTGAGGACAACCAAAATGTCGTCGCATAGGCCTACTTATAAGCCTATAGTTCAATCTTATACATGAGGTACCTATCGTACGTGTACAGTATGCGTAGTATTATATAATTATTAAAGATCATCCATTCTTATTTCTTAAGTGATAATGATACCGCATGCACTTCAACACAATGTTGCTTCACATTCAAGCATTACTGTACATTTATACATTATCAGCCTCTCATTTGAACACACGTGGTTTCAAATTTGCCATAAGATAGTTATCGTAGTTGCTATTAAATAATTAATTATTTCTAGTACACTGTTTGATGGTGATCAGCTGAATTCTTATGCAGATATTGACGAATGGTATGAGCCAGTGTACAGCTGTGTAGCTAAGTATAAAAACTACACGTACTTGGCCTGACGTAGCTGAATACGACAGTTGATCCTGGAAGATAAGACTTGAGCATCGTAACGGTATTCCCGTGCGATTTCCGCCTAACATCAATCCCGTCAATCATGACAATGATATCACCCGGTTGCAGTTGACCGTGTCCAAGAGGTTCGGCCATTTGCTTGACCACATGCCCCGTCGGTGCATCGGCCATTGTGAATCCAAAGCCTGACGTCGACTTGAATAGATATGAGGTCCTTACTATTTCACCCGTCGTTGGAGGTTGATTCGCGTTATGTCCTCTTCTGCTGGTCGCTGAATAAGCCGAGGCCGAGCTGTTGGAGGCGGCGGCGTTCCTCGCCTCGTAGCCCTGTTGAGGCCAGAGCCTCGCTGGGTCGCCAACGCCTGTGCCTGCGCTGGTGTAGTGTTGGTCGTATTTCATCGTAGATGTGCGGCTGGTGTTGTTGTGCCCTTCGTAACCCGACAGATGCATTCGAGGCTGAGCGGTCAGACTGCCATTGACCTCAAGGTCAGACTCCGATGCTTTGTAAGCGATGAGGTCGTTTGATAGTCGAGCAAAGTTATTGCTGCCAGTCGCTCTCACTTCCATTCGACTGTCGTCAAATTACACGCTACACCTGATGACAAACATACAGACATACATACACACGGCATTAAAGCCAACGAAAACTGGGTCATTTACCTAGAATATGAGTGTGGCTTATATCCGGGACCTATGCTACATAAATCGGCAATCGATTTGGTTTTTGTTAACGAAATAAAGAGAATTAGTAACTGGTTATTGCGATGATTTTTAAAATAATGCGTTCAAAGATAGATTTTTCTGACTGGAGCAGCATAAATTTAGATAAACTTTTCGGTGATTAGACGTTCAAAGTTATCCTGCCTATTACTCGGATGCCACTTTATGCGTTACACAACAGACCACACTACAGGAATCGCCCGCAATGTATCAGAAAAGACGATCACTGATTGGCTGATACGATGCGACATAATCATCCCTGCCATAATTAGTCCTAGGATTGACTAAACATTGTCTCTGGGTTATTTGAGCTTTTTCGAATTTATTGGATGCACTGTGTATACACGACGATGACAACTTAATATGTCGTCTGACTCTGGGACGAACTTTGACCTGCACAATAATTATTGATCGCTTGCGGCTCTATCTCTCATTTTCATCGACGGGTTCTAAGTCCATTCAGTATGTCGATTAGATGATTGATGGGAGCATAAAGCATTGTGTAGAGTCGCTTCAACAATCAACAGCGTTGCAGACACACCTTACTGCAATTCACCGTTGGAGTTCCATGACTCGATTAAAAAACGGCAGGCGCTGACTCATATCACTCTTGCCAATTGTTAATTCATTCAATATCAATGAACCTTTACACAATCAATCTAATCTGTTATTTAATTAAATCAATTGAATTATATAAGCGCACGTGAAACGCCTCTCGGCCGTGTAGCTCGTTAAGATATAATTAAGAGATTGCTCAATCTGTAAGAGGCCTGCTTTAGCTCATTGATTAGCGCATGGGCGTCTAGTTGATGTTGCTGTCTATCCAAGTCAACAAGCCTAATGACGCAATTCACCATAATTTTGTTGCAACTGTCCTCTTTGGGTTGAATGCCACATGTTTATACTTATATATATATATGTATATGTTATATATATATATATTATATATATATATGTTATATATATATTATATATATATATATGTTATATATATAACATATATATATATGTGATATATATATATATGTTATATATATTATATATATATATTATATATATATGTTATATATATGTTATATATATATGTTATATATATATGTTATATATAAATGTTTATATATATATATGTTATATATATATGTTTATATATATATATATATGTTATATATATTATATATATATGTTATATATATATGTTATATATATTATATATATATATTATATATATATATGTTATATATATATGTTTGTATATATATGTTATATATATATGTTATATATAAATGTTTATATATATATGTTATATATATATTATATATATATGTTATATTTATTATATATATATATATGTTATATATATATTATATATATGTTATATATATATATGTTATATATATATTATATATATGTTATATATATATGTTATATATATATGTTTATATATATATGTTACATATATATATATATGTTATATATAACATATATATATATATGTTATATATAACATATATATATGTTATATATATGTTATACATAACATATATATAACATATATATATATAATATATATATAATATATAATATATATATATATATAACTCGATGAGCGTTCCTTGTTCTGTAGAAGCCTCATTCCACTGCCGTCCTTTCTCAACATAGGCGCAATGTAAAATTAATCAGGAACTTGGTAGCAATCATCAGTTGAAGTTGACGTGCACTCGACTGGTTTGACTCTGGGTTTGCAGAGGAACAACAGTTACGTTGATCAATGAATAAGACACTGGCGTTAAGAGTAGTATGAAGATATCAATTCCCAATAATCCTTAAAGCAGGCTATTTCTCCATTCTTTACGCAGCGTTGCTGAAATTACTTACATTATACGCATATAGCGTGATGAGCGCCCTGCATGTCTCCCGCACAGTTGAATTCGACTCCTTCGGCCGCTACTAAGTTGTGATCATCCGTTCATACTATACTTGTAGCCTAGTCATACTGCGGTTGCTTCATTCTGAATCACTGTGATTATAATTCTTATGCGGCTAACTGTGTCCAATTATAGTCGTTTAATGCTGTCATTAAGTATTCGATAGATCATTAATTGCTACATTAATATCCAAATAATCAGCTATAGTCACGTAGTCATTACGTGGAGTGTATCATCGCCGTTGGATTTATAGTACCGTAGCCTATGTACTCCGCAGGATAAGCGTCAGAATAATGGTAGAAAGCGACGACATTCTAAAAATAGCATCAGTTACCATTGGCTGATTCTTGTTCAACGCACTCAAACCTCAAAAGCTTTATTAGATTTAAGAGAAACTAAGGTTATCAACGGAACGTATTTTTAATGCAAGTGGTGTGGCCTATGGAGACCCAGGCTCTCAGCACGATTTATACAACGCTGTGAGAAGAGAACAGGATTATCACGGCGAAAGAAAGGTTTGGACAACACATCTATGGTGTCTTATGTGCGTCTGTCACCCGGACACACTCTGTATAGACAGACCAAAGCCATTGCACAGCTTACGTGTCTCTTACTCTCTGATCCAGGCACCGATTCAGTTGGTAAGAATGCTAATTCAGCCTAATAATGAATTTACGACCGAAACGATCAGCACTGAGTCTGATCTGCTGGCCTCAACCTGTGTCTCATATATGTAAACAGATGGTGAGACCTGCAATCAACTGATACAGCGGCGCATGGGGTAATAATGGCGACGGAACGGGGGTGGGGGTGGCATTCAAGGCAGCCCCGGCGGTCGTAAACCATGCACCCAGTCAGAGGGGGTATTAGGCCGTGGCAGTATTTCCCACAGTTTTCGTTGGTGATTCCGCTACAGAAGAAAGGCTTCGTTCGCTTGAGCAAGTTCAACTGTATCACGCACAAACGGAAAAAGTTCAAAAAAGATCAACCGAAGACGGCAACAAAAGTGTCTCCCGAGACAAGACATAGGGAACGAGGTAGGGGGACCTAGGACTTCAGTGCAATGCAAATGTAGGAATGTTGTTCGATGGGTGGCTAGGTGGGGGGGGGGGCGAAGTCCGTAAAAGCTGACTATTTGGGCATTTATTGATAGTATATTATAGTATATTATATTATTTTGTGTTGAAATGCATAAGATTGAATTTGAATCAGTTTTTCTAGTATTTTTTTCTAGTATTTTAAAGTAATTTTTCTAGTATTTTTTTCTAGTATTTTTTCTAGTAGGCCTACATGAATGTTCATGACCTACATGTGTAATACCGTAGGATAGGGTATATATATATATATATATATATATATATATATATATATATATATATATATATATATATATATATATACCTACTAAGCGTCTTGACACAAATGTAGACAGACCTGATGACTGCACTAATTGCCTGAAGAATATTTTTCCACATTCGAACTGTTTGGTAGAAAGAAATACGTCCACGTAGAGAAGTTGAGGAATTAATGTACTTTGGAACTAAGATACCTACGATATATTCTTTACTTGAATCAAGATAAACAAAAGAAAACATATCAGACAACAAAGAGGGTTCAACTCTAAACGCATTGGATTGGCAGTAATTTCATAACCCAATCTGAGTACGAATAGGGCATGCTGCCTTCTTTCCCTCATGACGATACCAATGGTTGTCAATTAACACGTGAGCATGCCCAGTCAAGTGCAAGGCACCAGCTTATTCACGAGCGCTGCGTCAAATAAGGCGGTTGTCATAATTAAGGGTATACTCCGAAGGAGGTTCGAGGAGGCAGAGTAGCTGTTCAGAGGGGTGTCGTATTGGACGAGAATTGGAAGGTGGATGATCAGGAGAAACCGAGCTTGAGTTCTTCAAATGCTCAGACTTACATTTGTAGTGGAAAGCCCGATTGGTGATTGGTAGCCTAGATCTGCTTGTCTCCTTTACTCTTACCCTATGTTTCCTCTTTTCCCACGCCGTTCGCAATTACACGTACCAATTCAAACGGACTGAGCATAACAATTAACACATACATAACATAAAGCTATGGCACGGTGGCCGATCGGTTAGAGCGGTTGGCCCGTAACACTCAGTGTGCGCTGAGTGAGCGGGTTCGACCCTCGTCCGAGGCGTCAGTCACTGTGTAGGGACCTTGAGCAAGTCCTTCGCGCGCAATTGCTCTGCATTACAACTCCAACTGCGTCGTCGAGGCGTGTGCACTTCTAACCAAAAAATGTTGGAAGAAGGGCGGTATCAAACTTCAGGAATTTCTTTTTTTCAATAATGGAATAAATGTGTTGCGCATTCCAATTGCTTGGTTTGGGTTAGCCATACGCAAATATCAACAAATTCGCTACTTGCGACAATAAATTTGAGACCAAGCATCTGTAGAATTTTAAGATGGCACCCGTCTAATCTTTAATTCCATGATTTCGATAATTCTAAATAATAGAAAATATTTATCTAAATTCATGCTGCTCAAATTGTTATATTTATAGAATGGTCCTCTCAGTTCTCTCTCTCTCTCTCTCTCTCTCTCTCTCTCTCTCTCTCTCTCTCTCTCTCTCTCTCTCTCTCTCTCCTGTGTTAGTATATATGTGATATAATATGAGAAACAGTCGGGAAAACGGCACTGGCGGTCGGAGCAAAAGGTCGACAGTGTTGGATCGTGGATGGTGGCACATGCAACGGTTACATCTCAAACTCTTTTACACATATAATTAGGACGGGCAGACCACTGTCCAACGCGCGACCCGTGACGAGATTTTTCAGTGGAGAAGACATTCAACATTCTTCATTAACCGTCTTAATTAGGACGAGCAACATCTAAGCCTCAGGGGTAGTGATCCTGGGGGGGTCGAATGGACAAATCCTTCCACCTTTCACAGAGAGGGGACACGTTATACGTGTGTCCCCCACATTTCCTACCCCTCTCATTGGGTGTTCCCCCACCTGTCAAACGAGATCGCCGCCTCTGCTAGGCCAAGTCTTCTTTAGTTTTCTGCGTGTCGGCAGGTTGCATTTCCAATGTAGCCATGCACTTCTCTCTGTGCTGGGCCTCCTCCTTCATCCTCCTTCATCCTCCTTCATCCTCCTTCATCCTCCTTCATTCTCCTTCATCCTCCTTCATCCTCCTTCATCCTCCTTCATCCTCCTTCATCCTCCTTCATCCTCCTTCATCCTCCTTCATCCTCCTTCATCCTCCTTCATTCTCCTTCATCCTCCTTCATCCTCCTTCATCCTCCTTCATCCTCCTTCATCCTCCTTCATTCTCCTTCATCCTCCTTCATCCTCCTTCATCCTCCTTCATCCTCCTTCATCCTCCTTCATCCTCCTTCATCCTCCTTCATCCTCCTTCATTCTCCTTCATCCTCCTTCATCCTCCTTCATCCTCCTTCATCCTCCTTCATCCTCCTTCATCCTCCTTCATCCTCCTTCATTCTCCTTCATCCTCCTTCATCCTCCTTCATCCTCCTTCATCCTCCTTCATCCTCCTTCATCCTCCTTCATCCTCCTTCATCCTCCTTCATCCTCTTGTAGCCGCCCCCTTCCATCATCCAGTCCAAAAATCATTGTTCTCGGTGTTCTTTCGCTATTCGCCTTAATTTTCCCTCTATGATGCTTCGTAGATGGAAACAGATACCGAATACAGGCTATGCATATTTCAACATCTAATGATAATAATAATAATATAAAAATCGCATCGCCATCGCATTTTTATGGTCTTTGGATGAGGACGCATGCACATTTATAACACTCAAGTCTAAAGAATTCCTTTACTTTAGTGCAGACTAATACATGATCCTTGTGCTGCTCTTACATGTTTAGTTCCTACCTGTGCGGCCTTTGCTGTAGTACTAAAGCTATTGTGAAGCTCAAGTTTTGCTTCAACCTAGCGATCTTTGTTACTCTGGAGGGGTTGCCGTTCACAGAGGTATACATACGTAGGTATAGGTTACGTGCCTGTTTTACCTTTACCTCTCGCGGCGCTCACGATGAAAATTCAGAAGCTAGTAGACCTAGGTCCTAATTATATTGAAGAAGACCGAATTAGGCCTACCCAACAAAATGGCAATACTGTACGCAATGTACAGGACGATTTAAAATTGGTTTTGCCACTCATACTAGACTACGATCTTATTATATTTAATACTTACACCACTACTATAAGGTCAATCATACGTTCCAGAACTTACTTCTCAGAGGTTTTTACGGAACAAACGCTCCTTTAGGCCAGTTTCTTCCGCAATAAGTCCACGTACATGTTGACTTACAGGACTTCACTCTGAACACGTGTGATTTACATAAAATATAGGCTACATAATTCCTGATAACTTTGAAGTACTTCTGTTGAAGTTTCACTCAACTAGCATGTCCCATGTATTATCATTGGCCTAGACCTGAACCTCACCATAAACAGTATAAGTTTTATCTAAATGCCTTTGCGTGTGCGCATGTACGCTAGGCTAGCAGCAGGCCAACACAGGCCATCGCATGTACACATATCCTCGCTGAGGTACAGTAGACCTACACGTGTGCAAGCGACGGTGAAGCATAGTTGACCTATTCAGATGATAGATGAGCCTCCGCTGCTGTGATAATGTTACTCAGTCTTTCTAGGAGATGAATGCAAGGTCGACCACATTTAGGTCTACTGTGGGCAGACAGAAGAAGGCTGTTGAAATGACTGAGAGAAGAAAAAGAAGTTTGGTAGTGACGCTACATAAATATATATATATATATATAACAACTTTGACAAGAAAGAATCCGACAACAATGATTATCAGAAGCATAACATCGTAACATGCTACGGGTCTTTATCAGAGTTTATAGAATCAATTAATATGACACTAAACTATATTGATACCTATATACAATAGTATACAGTCATTCATAAAAACATAGGCCATACATAAAAACATACAAAATTATACAATGCAACCGCATTTGTACAACTGCTTTTGTAGAAAGTTGAGAAGTGAATACACGCACAGAGATATAGACTCTATGCAATTATATTTCAATGCAAGGTCTTTATACTAAAACTGCCTCTCGGCGTCACAGGTCGACCGCTCTAACAAATTGGCCACCGTGTCACACATTGCATACATACATGTACATGCAGTCATGCATACAATGCCATACCCGAATACTTCCATGCATGCATATGTTCATAAATGCACACAAATACATAAGTGTATGCAAGCATACATACAGACTGGGACATAAATACACAGACACATATATGCGCAATGTATACATGGCCATGTGTATGTATGTATTTATGTGTGCATATATATATATATGATTGGTGTAGCACTGTGAGTGGTGCTTTGCGTAGTTAGGCCCCCAACAGATACATTAGGGCCTACATACTTACATACTTACATGCATATTTAATGGACGCCTTATGTAAAAAAAATGACTTGAGACCTTCAAGTGAATCCTCTGGTGTAATCGATTGTGTGTATTAGTGCACCTAATGGAATTATTAAAACAAATTTTAAAATGTCATTGCACAACAGCCATATACATGAATATATAGATATATACTCACATAATTTATATGCCTGCCTAGTTATATATATATATATATAAAGAGGCAAGCTGATACATTAATCAACGTTCATTTGGACGTCGTTGGCTACCCCAGTGGCCGACCAACACAGCGTCTACCAACCAATCCAACCTCAGAAATCCTATCTCATCGTAGGTCACATATACAAGTGCAGGTAAATTACCTGCATCGCAAAGAATATAGACCTACTCACCGTCAAAAGCCATGACGAATGTCGTCAACGCATAATAGCGTAAAATCAGAGCAGCAGCAGAAAGGTGTCAGAAGTCAACAGTACAGGCCTATACTCAGGCTTTTATTGCATATACGTTATTATACACATGTTTATGCATAAATATTCGCATGTCATGTTATGTGTGCATAAAACAGAACCTGGTTAGTTGCTGTCTAACGACGCTGTTCCATAACAAAGATGGCTGACGTCGCCCTCTTCCTTTTCCCAGGCTTTAGATTGGCACTACAATGAGTATAATAGAACAGAATTGTAAAAAAAGTCACAGACCTTGGGCTATTGATTCACTTTAGGTTATGCCTGTGCTATTATAATTCACACGATTCATAGTGTACTCTGTTCTGTTCTGTTCTTAAGCCGTCTTCGGTACGAAAGTAGGTCTATACGCCGCGTCATGCACAACCTTCTCCATTCCTGTCTGTTCTCTCTGCAGGGATGCAAAAAAACAAGATTTTTAAAATCAAAAGTTGTTTTTTTTGCTTTTTGTTTTTTATTTTGTTTTTGGTTTTAGTTTTCCTTTGGATTTTGTCACAACATTTTTGTTATAAAAAGCACCAAACACAGCATGAAAAAGACCTCCAACTCGTTTTTATAATTAATTTATCTTGCTTTCTGACTGAACAACACACAATTAATAATATATATAGGAGTAATATTAGTAAATTAAATAAAAATATTTAAAAGCCCAAAAATCTAAAAATTGCCAGTTTTCGTATCGTTTCGTTGTTTGTAAAAACTCAAATAACCAAATAACCAAAAAACCAGTTTGCAGCCCTCATCATCTGTGTTGTCGAAAGGTCCGTCCTTTTTCTTTATTATCGAACCAGTCTGTTCTTGGTCATCGCTTTCGTCTGGAACTCTATTGTTCCCTGTATTCTCTATTTCTCTGTGTACCCCTCCCTCTTCTTTCCTCTTAACATGTCCAACATACTTAATCTTCGCTTATTTTACAGCACCTAACAATTTTCTTTCCACGCCTGCAGCTCCCAACACCCATTAGTTACACATCATACTAACCTTCCAATTTTTATATAATATATGATTTAATTATATTATGCTAGGCGTATATCATATAGATAACCGTAACCAAGTGATTTACTGATCTCATCAATAGAACAATTTATTGCAAAATATTTTTCATGGAAAATTTCTTGGTATTGTATGGTGCGATCATATAATTATGTACAGGTTTATAATTTTTTATCCAAACGTAGACCTTAAGGATGAACGAGCAGTGAAGGATAGAGTAGTTATTAAATGTCGGGGCAGCTGATTTTTGATGTATCTATGATTCTATCTATGATTTCAGTGTATTAAAGAAATGCTAGGCCTATTTGATCAAGTCTGAAGAAATGCTAGGCCTCTCTGATCAAGTCTGAAGAAATGCAAGGTCTATCTGATCAAGTCTGAAGAAATGCAAGGCCTATTTGATCAAGTCTGAAGAAATGCAAGGCATATTTGATCAAGTTTGAAGAAACGCTAGACCTATTTGATCAAGTCTGAAGAAATGCTAGGCCTATTTGATCAAGTCTGGGTATGACCGTATGAGAGACTGTGTGAAGATAGGCTACATTTAGTCCATTGTTTAAAAAATACCTTCGTTGAATTTCACACTGTCAAACCACAGTATGATTACAAGTAGGTCTACAGTGTGAATGAATGATGACAAGTTATTACATGAGTCTAATTTAAATGTCGGCAGCCATGCAAGGCGTTCATAACATCAGACAATTAGCCAGTTCCGCCGCCTAGCGAAAGCGGGACCAGTCAACCTTACGGAGGATACGAGAATCGAACTCCGTTACCCGGATCGGCGCCCCGATAAACCCGATAAGTGTATTGTTATCCATTACTCTACGGCTGTGAGAGAGACCAGTGTTCATGCGCATGGCTCTTCTTTACAGAATGTTTAGTTTAGCAAGTCAAGATGGCCGGGCAGTCTAAGGGTCACGTTAGATTGCAGTAGACCTAAACAAAGTAGTGATGAGTCATTTTGTAAGCCACTGGATCAATCGCCTCGGCACAAGGTGATCCGGTCGGTGATAAATTACGAGAGCAATTAAGGGTATTGTTATTATAATTATAGAATCGAAAGAACCATCATCTATTGGTTATTTTTATACTAAATTTGACGTAGCTGCCTTTACAGAAACATGGGCAGACATGTCACATGAAATAGAACCATTCGTTAACCTTCTGTTTTTAAAAGTCACTTTTTAAATGTTGAGAGTGCACAAGAAGGGCAAAGGTGGAGTAGGTTTATATTTCACTGTAAGCAAGATAGCAGCCTAGAGTAGATGTCACTTGACGCTTATGAGAGCCAATTTGAATTACTACCTGCCAGACAAACAAGAGTGTTTATTTACAGGCTTCAAGAGAACTATCCTGTTTTTGATGTCTCAAGGCGCTCAGAAGTCACTGATAAAACACAGAGGCAGTATGCCTACTACGGGTTGAAAGGTTTTTCATAAACAATTCTGATTCATAATACCTTATTCAAATTTTAAGCTAAAATGCAACTGTGTTTCATTTTGGACACCGATCGACATACCAAATTGAATTTTATTGCAAGCCTGCGACCAACATTTATAACAGAATTGCGCTTTGAGAGTTTTGTCTATTGAGTAACCTATAATATATTATAGGCCTATTATATTATTTACAGTGTAATTTTTATTCATATGTTCTAGGTAGTCTATATAGGCCAATGTAGTGCTAATAGACGATACAGACGATTTCAATTTGAAACCATGGTCCCATAATTTGAAGTTACATTCCAGGAAACCTTAAACTATAGGTAGTGCAACTAAAATGCAAAATTGCTATCTTCGTGCTCTGTTACTGATGCCACGTGTGATTGTTTTTCCGAAGCCTATCATGAGTTAATTATTTGCTACTACGTAGCCTAATCTCAGCATCTTTGCTTTTCGAGACCACATCCCTGCCTTATCCACCAGCACCCAGTTCTTATGAGCTCATTACAAGAAAGACAAATCCCAAAACTAAGTCAAAGCAGTTGGCCTAGCGTTGGTTGCAGTTTTAATTAGGCCTATAAAGCCACTTCAGTTTTCTTAGTAACGACACAATAGGTGCTATAGTTCTTCCCTCGGCGTTTCATCTTCACACTAGCAATAAGCTTATGCAACCTATATCTTCGATCATCTGATGGCTGAATTCGCAAAAATATACAAGAGACGCAGGAATTCTGAAAACTTGTCTGACCTGGCGAGCATTCGCGATTGACAGTCCTTAAGCACGTCAACCATTATAAGACCATCTCGAAGTCGATAATTCAACACAAGCATAAATTCTTTAATGAACGTGTCTGCGTTTCAACTTTTTATAGCAACTGACAAACATAAAGAACCGTCGATGAAAGCTCCTCACTGTGTAGGCCAACGTGCATAATTTAATTACTAGTCGTACATAGCTACATTTACTATAAGTTCATATATAGGCTATGATGCACAGTTTGATGTATAGGCTGATATAGGCCAAGTCATCCCATAACAATGTGAATGTTGTAAATGCAGGACTACCCGGCCTTGTAGCCTATCGTGTGAATGCAGCATTAAGCGATCCGATATATTCAAAGCATGTTTTAAAGGACCTTCGCATAAATTTACTATTGAAGCGTTTATATTCCCTCCTGTCTCTGACCTACACTTTGCATACAAAGTCTACGGTCGATATGTATTTTATAGGTGCCATTTAATGACCCATATATTTGCATATTATAGACTATAAATTACATATCTATGTACGTATATATATACCTACATAGAAATGTAATTTATATATATATATATACATTTATATACTTGCAATAAACATACACAACTAGCACCCTACCTAAATACAAATGGATTGCTCCACCTGCGACACAACTATAAGGACAGATATCAGAGAGGAGTATAATTATATAGCGACCTCATCGAAGGTCATGAGCGCTACCAAGTCTTTGGTGTTGTAATAAATAGGTTCATGTAATTTCGAAGGCTAAGTTTAACGAGGCTCAATTGCCATTATAGATTTGACAGGCCCATCACTAAGCCTGGTATTGTAGGCCTATCATATTGGAGATGTCTTCAATGTATATAATCGTGTGAGCAATTCAATCATTGCCTATCTGCAATTATATAATAATGTTATAATTAACAAAACAGTCTGTATGTTTGTATAGAATAGAATAGAAGTTTATTGAAACCATCATTGACAATTCATTACACATGAAAATAACATTCATCTGTTTAAATATGACTAACTAATAAAGTAAATCATTTAACTAAATAGGAGAAGATGGACAATAGGAGTTCCAAAGGGGAATGATCCCCGCTTGGAAGGAACCCCTAATTTTAAAAAAATGACATAATCATTTTGGATGACGGCTTATAAATTATTAAACGATTATCGAAGTACTTGAGTAATTTTCTTAAGTCATTCATCAGATTGTTCTGGGCCTAAGTAGATTAACAGTGTATCGATTGTGACAAGGTAACAATAAGAAATAAGCTTAACTAATCTTATGATTCTTATCTAGGGTAATCCTATCAAACAATTATCGGAAGACTGAAAAGTGAAAGGTTGTATAGATCGAGCTGTCTCAAGTAAAATAGACAACTGCGAATTTATCGGATTAACATATGCAGCGAGTGAGATTAGATTCCACTTAGCCACATTATATTGCAAGAAATTAGAGTTTAAGAGTTTAGGAGGAAGAATTTAAGAGCATTTTTGAATAGATAATATTTTGGAGTTTCTAATTTCAGTAGAGAAAGCGTTCAAAACCAGCGGACCAGTGTCCTTGATAGAAAATTTCCTTGTGTTAGTTCTGGATGTCAGAATTAACTCGATGATCTGACGAGCATCGATCTAGTTTCATGGGAGTGAATTTCAGAGCCTAACAAAAAACAGTTTTGGAATGTTCTAGGTAGGAGATGATTCTTAAAACGGTAAACGAAGAGTCCAATTTGTAAAGTCCTGATCTGGGTTATATTTAGCAGTTTGCGGTCGCGAAATATCGGAAATATAGGGGCAGTACGTGTCAGAGTTTCTGGGTAGCCCACCAATGAATCTAATCCCCGTTTTTTGCAAGATCGTCAGTTTATCGAGTCTAGACTCGTAATTTGATGCCCAGACAGCATTGCAAAAGGGCAAATATGGATAAATCATAGTGTAATACAACTGCTTCTTGATTTTCATAGGCAACTTGTGGGCAGTCTTGGCAAGGATACCAACATTTTTAGATATTTTGGCAGTAATGTAATTTATATGAGGTTTCCAGGTTACGAATTGGTCAATGTAAACTCCCAAAAAACGTGCATTATCAACTTGATTCTTTTCTACTCGTTCCTCCTCCTCTCTCTTCTCCCTTCGTTTCTTCTCTTCTTCCTCCTTCTCCTCCTTTCGCTTCTTCTCTCTCCTCAATTCTTTCCTCCTCCTCGCTCTTCTCCCTTCTCCTCTTCTCTTCTCTCAATTCCTCGTACTCTCTTTCCTCTCTCTTCCTCCTTTCCTCGTACTCTCTCTCTTCTCGCTCCAGTCTCCGTCTCTCCAGCGCACGTATTGCTATTACGTCGCTCAGCTCCACTTCTGAGCCCTGGCTGAGAGAACTTTCACTCTCGCCAGTCTCTTCGATCGTCTCTGGGCCCTCGGACCATGCTCGAATAAGCTGGTCCCGGTCCATCGCTGTCATCACAGCTGCCTCGTGACCTGCCTTGGTCAAGCAGGTCACCAGCTGCTCGCTTGTCATTTTCCGAGCGCTTGCTCGTCTTTGGGGGCCATGTCTGTCCATTTTTACCAGACGTACCCTCCACTAATGTTCTCTGCTTCTTCGGCGTTGATGTCTTGTCGTTGATGCCCGTCGTGGCTCCCGTGTAGATGTCGCTGCTGTGCTGACGTTTCTCCCAGGCGTCGAAAGTACTTCTTCGTCGTCTGTTGGTGATTCTATCGACTGCGCCAATGTCGCGGGTTTCCCCTCTCGCCGCTCCTTCTTCTTGATGACGAGAGTACCCGCTGGTTCTTTCCTCTATCGCCAAGCTCAGCAACACGACATACTTGATGGTTTTAATATGTATATTTAATTATATATATACACATCCCTCATCCTATCTACACTCACTGGAGTTATTAGTATCCTTTTGAAATGTTTCCCTGGTTTACGTTGGAGACGGGATTCCCAACTACGTTGATTACCCTTATCGTCAGAACGACGTAGCGTCTCCCCCAGTTCCGAAACAAGTCCCTGTTCCTTTACTTGCTACGCTATATCAATCCTTCTAGAGGCGATTTCCTTCGCCATCCCAAACGCAAAACTCGTATCTCCATTGGACGACAGGTCACCTGCAGAAACCATTACTAAACCCTGATTGGTCGGGTCTTGGCGTCCCTAGCGTAACGTCAGATCCCTAGGGACGTACAGTTACTGTTTGACTAAAGGCTGTTTTGGCTGGGCCTTATTAGTGTAATTGAATTCCATTACTACAGTTATACCTCCTAACAGATTGCGCCGTTCGTATCGGAATTGTCCCCCATTCATGATCCGTGTCAACGGGCCGGTTCAAACCAGATTTTCAGCTGGTTCAAGAATTTCTTGTCCATGGGTCGCAGAGATGGAAGGGGCAGTCGGCTCTGACATCTGCCTCGGGTTTCGTTGTTTGACACCCCGTTGATCTTTGCATAATTCTCGCCGTCTGTATTGAGGCCGTCTGCTTCAGGCGAAGCCCATTGATGTCTCCCATCTCATGTGTCAGGTAGACATTCTCATCCGTAGTCCTCCTACGCCTCTGCTGTCGGTCGATGACTTTTGGCGCCATCGTCCAGAGTGTCGCGCGTGACAGTCTGATAGGAAGCATGGGAGAAGAATAGATTTGTGTCGTCAGCAAACAATATCCTATGAATGGTGGAGGAGATAGATGCAAGATCGTTGATGTAAATGAGAAACAAAAGTTATCCCAAATTAGATCACTGGGGGACACCATAGTTGTTTAATAAGATATCAGAGGTATGTCCATTGTAAGCTAGTTGAATCCTGTTGTGGAAGTAGCTCCAAAACCAGTTCAACGGCATACCCTTATGACATGATGCTCACGTTTTTTAGTTTATTTATATGGATTTATCATCATAATTTTAACAGCGACAGGCCGACAGCCGATACGTAGGACCTGCGCAAATCTCTACGCCTTCTACAAATACGTACAGGCCAACTGGGAACGGACAATTGCCCTCGGACAATTGCCATCTGGTTTGACCATTATAGAGCGCCCAACGGGCCCCACAC
This sequence comes from Bimastos eiseni, assembly GCA_959347315.1. Classification (NCBI taxonomy): domain Eukaryota; kingdom Metazoa; phylum Annelida; class Clitellata; order Crassiclitellata; family Lumbricidae; genus Bimastos; species Bimastos eiseni. The sequence continues at coordinate 43,588,273 of OY365808.1, read as the reverse complement.
GTACAGTCGTACACACCATAAGCAGAATGTTAAACTTACGATGTAATGTAGGCCCGAATGTAAATCATCGAAAATTTCTAGGCACCCACAAAAGCCACGCCAGGGAGACCAGCTTATTCACCGGCGCTAGTCGCGCAATGCCAAATAGAGTCCGCAAAAGCCAATTCTCTCGTTCCAGGTCGAAATTCGGGAAATCAGTCTAAAAGGTGAGGATGAGCTTGGAATCACTGTTTAGGTCAGTGATTGCAAGCTCATCCTCACCTTTTAAACAGTGATTCCTAGCTAACTTTAGCCTTCTAAACTGTAGGAAGTGAGGATGAGGTTGCAATAACTGGTTAGGAGGGGAGGATGAGCTTGAAATCACTGCTTAAAAGGTGAGGATGAGCTGGGAATCACTGTTTAAAAGGTGAGGATGAGCTTGGAATCACTGTTTAAAAGGTGAGGATGAGCTTGGAATCACTGTTTAAAAGGTGAGGATGAGCTTGGAATCACTGTTTAAAAGGTGAGGATGAGCTTGGAATCACTGTTTAAAAGTGGAGGATGAGCTTGGAATCACTGTTTAAAAGGCGAGGATGAGCTTGGAATCACTGTTTAAAAGGTGAGAATCAGCTTAGATAACTTTTTATCTTTATCATGAGCTTGGAATGCTGTCCTGTCCAAAGACAGTCACATCGTTTTAGAGGAACACACCAATACGTCTTGCCATAATTATTAGGTGAAAAAGTTCATCATCAAATTTGCGTATTTAAACACTACTTTCACAGGATGATCAATCCTTTATTTAACTATTGTCGCATTTATCACTAATATACGTGACTAAACGTCAATGCCAAGGTCACTACTGAAACAATCCAACTATTCAGCCACATTTGAACTAAAATTCAAGTCTCAGGCTTTATAAAACAAGAAATTAATTTTATATTTCTATGCTTTATATTGATGCAGCTCTGAAGCCTGCAACTCTTGTCAATTAATAAAAAAATTTTTCTCATGTCATTTCATTTTATTAGGTTAACTGAAGCATAAATAAATGATATCAGATAAACATTAAAAAAAATTTGCCAAATGCTAATACGAACACAAACAGTAATTAAAGCAGAAACACATAATTTTAAGTTGAGATGCCAGCAATTATCAGAGAAATGCTTTGTGAAACAAGTTAACCGTTAGCAAAGATTCATGGCTGCCTCTAGCTATCGTCAACAGTTCACAGAAACTGCTGTATTGCAAAGTAAGATAGCCATTTCTCTACGAGCATAAAGATTTCTCCCAAAAAGAGAGCTAGCAGCTGGACAACTAACTATATCTAGAACAACTAAGAACATCTCTCTGCTACAAATTCCATCAAAACACTACTGCTGCAGAATAGCTATGAGATTCTGTGAGAAAGATCGTCATGTTAAGAAGAACTATTCAAAAGACAGCACTAGCATAAACACGTTCTTTTCGACTGTCAGCTCCTTAAACTTCTGTTGCACACATCATCATCATTGCTATAGTAAATTATAAAAGAAGTATTTCCTTCCAGGCTGACATAATTACTAGTATCATCATAACTTTGTTAGTTTTATCAGACACACACAGCTGCATCAGCCCTACACAACTGAAAATGCCCAGGGTTAATTGGAGATTTAACGAATCTATTCTAAGGACCTGCAATTGGCAATCAAGGAGTACAATACTGATAATGTTTGAACACATGTTGACAAATGACGTAAAACAAAATAATTCTGAAAACTATCGAATGTACTTCCGTCAAGCCGAAGTTTCTGCATATGAATAGAGAATAGTCATACAAAAACAATTTGATTTTTTTTTAATATCATATTTAGGCATAGGACAATTTGATCAATGCGAATCACATTTAAATAGCCACTGACAAACTGGTGTAAGCACTAGTTAAGAGATAACATGGTTGCTAGTTACAATAAATGATAAATTCGTTTATCTATTTAGAAAATCCAGAGAATGAAGATTCAATTGAAGGCTACACGGTTGCATTTCAAATCATCGTAACAAAAACACAAATACATAGCAAATATCTTAAACCAATTTCTGTTCCTCTTCCTATTTGCATGATGAATCTATTGCAAAATATGAAGTGAGCAACATAAACAATGCAAATCTCTTCTATGCAATCTCAACTCATTATGTACGCAACGACATTCAACTTACGTTCGAAAAATATTAGTGAAACGAAAATTGCTTAATTGCTAATGAAGGCAACAAACTGATGACCGCAAGTAAACTAGAACACCTGAAACACCTGGATTTCTATTTATCCTGCATCCAAATTAGGATGCATTAAGTAAACTCAGAGCAGGAAACTATGGAAAGCTATTCAAAATAGAAACATTTAATTCACAGAAGGCCACCCACCATGTGAAATGCATTCTCACTAAACCTTACAAGCACACCAAGGGCATTTAGAAGGCAGGCAGTGTGAAGGAATTCACTGAATCACTGCACAACAATCTGAAATGGACTGCCTGGGATGTGCTGGTCACCCCACTTGACGACGAGGACGTAATTGCCACGTTCATGAACGACGTAACTGACGTTATACTGATTACGACCAATGTGCTTGATTCGAACCTCTTCACATGGCAAGTTCGGGCCGAGTACACCAACCATCAGCATGTTGTACCCTGTAAGATAAAACATTAGGAATACCAACTATATAAAGGCAGATATGCAAGTTATTAGCAGCACGATAAATTCAACCACACCCACACACAGCTGCATTGCTAAGAAATACTGAGTAAAATTAGTGCACCTACTAATTTATTACGTACTCCTTCATTACAGGACTTTATATAGTACCTCTTGAAGGCTCCAAAACAGCAGTTTCAAGGTTAGAGTAGAATGCCTCATAACAGACTGTGGGGAGCAACAGTAGTGTCAATGGGGGATATAATACTATACACAAGGCAATGATGAACCCAATGAAAACGTCATCAAAACTCAGAGTTTACGATGAACTCGGATTCTACATGTTGATCAGACATTTCTATTAAATTTAAGAACTTCAGTAATTATATCAATAGATCATATTTGTCATTTCAACGTCAGTATTATGGCGGCGCTATAGAAGTTTTTTAGTTATAGTCATAGTCCATAAATGATCCAAGTGAGGCAGCTCTAGATGTCTGGATAAGGTCAGAACAGATATCTGAAGCCTTTACCATCTGGTTAGAGGATATCACAGAAGAGTGTGGCAGAGACCAGCTGGACTCAATTTTACCACACATGAGTGGAGCCGTTTGACTTGTGCACATTGAATTAAGACAGCACTGCCTGAAGACATGCCCAAAAGACAGAAGGTTGGTCCCATAATATGCAACTATAATTAACCAAAATGGTTGACAATAGCTGCTAAATAAATATAAAAGCTCTAATATTCCAGTGGCTGAAACGTACTTCATAAGAACTCAGTGTCATTGGCAATTGCTTTCAATTCGTCCACAAAGCACAGATTTTACTAAAGCATCAAATAGAATCAACCAGAAAATCAGGACACTAAGCGTGTGAACCATAGGAAACATGTTTTCCACCGGAGGTTTGATATGTTAACGCGTGCCTCAACTAAATGTACTTACGTGATTTCTGTCTATCCAACAACAACATTGGCTTCCTATTCACTGAGGATTTTCTTTTGAACAGGTGCCATATACGTTCATGATAACAATTAAACCTGGCTACTATAAGCCATTTACCTGCACGAGATGTGTCCACTGTGAAAGTGGTTTCCTTGTTTGCGATTGCTCTTTGCAGACCTGGTCCGATGGCCGTCACTTGACTGGCATCTGATTCGTGCAGTTGCTGCTGCTGAACGGCTGCAAACTTCTGGGTTGTGCTAGTCTTTGTTATTGTTTCCACGACAACCTGAGACTGCTCTGGCCATGCAGTTGGTCGACCAGGACCTTTAAAATTCACAAATTCAATCGATTAATCCAATCAACTGTTCAACTAGCTCTACTGTTCTGTTCCTCAGCCGTCTTTGATACGAAGGTACAAGGTAAGCCATGTCATGCACAATCCTTCACCAATTCTGTCTGTTCTCTGTAGCCCTCATCATTTGTGTTGTCAACAGGTCTGTCCATTTTCTGATGTTATCCAGTCAGTTTGCTCTTGGTCTTCCCTTTCTTCTATAGCTCCCTCTATTGTTCCTTGTATTATCTCTTTCTCTATGCCACCCTCTTCTTTACTTTGCTTATTTTACAGCACCTAAGAAGTTTCTTTCCACATCTGTAGCTTCCAACACACATTCACTTGTTTTCCTGTCTCTCCAAAATATCTTTGCAGTGTTAAGTATATCAGTTCACACAAGAAAATCTTTCAAAACTTACTGTTGACAATTGAAAATGGTGTTCATGGTTAACCAAACCACCATATGACTAGATAAGAAATTAGATAAACATCATTTATAAGACAAATCATCAAATTATTTGTAATCCAATGGTTACTTACAAGTTCTTAGTCCTCTGATTAACAAAATTCAAAACTTTAAAAATCTAACAACTCTGGGCAAGTGGCTAATTGTGAGTGATGTGTTAGAGATTGTGTCCTCAGCAAATCTCTTCAGTACTGAAGCATAGAGCATAACAGAGCAACACAGCAGCTGTCAAATGACATATGTGAAAAACATGTAATCTGTAGGAAAGTTGTACCTTCAATTCGAGCTCTGAACGGACTGCCTGGTATATGCGTGTTACCCGCATACTTGATCGTGATGAGGTAATCTCCAGGTGCCATTGGAGTATATGTGAACTCATAGCCTTCTTCTACTTCATGACAACTCAGCTGTACCTTGGATGGACCGTCGATTGTCACAGCCAAAGCCCCAGACCCAGCATTCACAGTGTTTACAATGAACTTACACAGCTGACCTGTTTCAACAACAGATAGTACCAAACTACTACTACAATGACCTGCAAACTATAATAAAAATGAACAGCAAAACTATAGTAATAGAGACCTGCAAACTATAGTAACAATAACTTGCAAGTCATAGCAATCATAACTTGCAACTATAGTAACAACGACTTGCAAACCATAGTCACGATAACCTTCAAACAATGGTAACAATGATGACAAACTATAGTAACAATGACCTGCAACAGCTAGTCACAGGTTGCAAAACATTAGAGCAGCTTCACCATTGATGATCTATAGCTTCCGCTAAAAACCTCAGAGGCCCACTTCAGACTACGCATATGAACACTGTCTTTATACACGCCATTATTATATCTACAGGATAACAACTATGAACCACATTCATCATTGCAAGAAGCAAATTTAATGTATGCATCTGAAGTGCAATTGAATAGCTTATCTAACGTTCATGATAAAATTTCCTGCAGACTAGAGACCTCATGAATGCAGACGTACCTGTGCTTCCACGCGACAGTCCGTCACCATATGCCCTGACGAGACCAGCATCCGCATCCTGTCTTCCTACGAGCACACGGAATGGACTGCCCGGGATGTGGTTGCCATTCAGACGCACGTGAATGAAATGCACACCATTCTCTCGTGGCACAAACCGCACAGCATACCGATCTACAACACATACAGTCAAAACATACACTGGAAATTCAATAACGGCCAAAGCCTGAGACCTGTGGGGCACCAAATGAAGGAGTGCTCACGATGACCTGTAGCAGGTTCAGAGCCAATGGCTATCATAATTGTTTGCCACTCCAAGATGGTTCACAACAACTATAACCTTACTTATCTAGTATTATCTGAACCTGCTAAGTGATTATTTTCATAAATCACTTGGCAAACTCATCTCGTTCCATGCGCTCTGTTGATTATCTTGTTCCTATGACTATGACTGCATTGGGTCAACAGTCAACACCTCTACTTGAAATGACCTCTCTCTCTCACCAAGGGCTAATATAATGATTAGCTACTCTCGATCAGCTTCTCGCTCTTTAAAGGCGAGGTTTCTGCGCTGAGATCGCCTCTGAATAGTCATCTGAGAGGCACTATATAAATCTACAGATATGATACTCGTAAAGCATCAGTCAGTTGTCGCTTGCAGTGAAACTACAATAAAAATTAAAGATCTACTGGTTGAAATCTGATAGATCAGAAAATGCCACAAAGCTTAATCAAATTGAAAAGACAGATTTAGAAAGACTTAAAAAGATGTCATGTCAAGCATCTAAATATTGCTGTTGTTAGTTAAACCCAAGCAGCATTACAGAAATTTTATGCTGATGCTGCGTGTGTTGCACTTAGAAGCACAACCATTTCTCTTGCCTACTAACCTCTGTCTACTTCCTGTATGATTGCCTGGTCTTCAGCACCAGATGGTGCCACAACCATTGCATCCAGTTTGCCTTGTGCTCCATTGAAGTCCACAGTAAATGCAGCTGGCTTGTTCACCTGTTTTAAAAGTGAAAACAATGAATCAACTACTCAATGACCACACAGCCATTGAAATTTATCATTGAATTTTACCAAACAACTAAAATTCTGATGCTAATAAACACCTTTATGATATGTAAACACATCAGGTGGCCACTTGGATGGGAATCAGACAATGAGCAAAAAGATTTTTACATCATCCTGCAGCAATGATAAGAACACATGACACATGATATATTGTTTCCCAAACAGAGTGCCACAATACCCAAGGCTGAAGGTGCCATGACCCTGGTCTAAGGGCACCATGACTGGAAGAAAAAATGCAAGAGCTTACCACTACTTTCATAGGCCTATACCTATGTTTTATATAAATAAAGTGGCATAAACCGTCGACTGTTATGTTATGTTGCTTGAGATTAAAATAAGGAACTGGAAGGAAAATAAAGCAAATTAAGGCCAAATGCCATTAACACATTAATGATAGCATACAGTTATATTCATACGACTAAAATTTATTTTTGTAGATATGTCTCAAGCAGATGCAGATATGTCTCAAGAAAATCCATTTATGTGAGAATGAGCCAAGCCTCTATTTCATACTAATCGATATTTCCTACAATCTGTTTTAATCTCAAGCGTATTTTAATGAACAGACTGGAAAAAATATGGAAAGACAAACATGTGAGCATAGACAAAAAAAAAGATTAGTGAGAGCAATGATCTTCCCTACAGTACTATATGACTGTGAGACATGGAAATGACAAAGAACATAGAGAAGAAGATCAACACATGCGAAATGTGGATATGGAGGAAGATGCAGAGAATATCATGGACGGAGAAGAAGACAAACGAAGAGGTGCGCAGGAGATTGGAGTCGAGAATGATGAGACGTTACACCAAACAGTGCTGAGAAGGAAGCTGGGGTTTTTCGGACATGTTATGCGATCAAATGGAATGGAAAAGAAAATGATGCTGGCATGTTGAGGAGGAAGGAAGAAAAGAGGGTGCTCAAGGAAAAAAGTGGATGGATGTGATACATGAAAAAACTGAATTGAGTCTGGAGGAATTAAGGGATGCAACTTTGGAAAGAAAAAAAATGGAGAGGATTGGTCATGGCGGTCGATAGATTTCCAAGAAATGACAGCACAAGGTGACAAGGTGTATTTCAAGCAGTCAATAGTGTCAAAAGCGGCACTTGCATAAAAAAGTTTGGCAGAACGAACACATTCAGACAGAAATCTTTGCCAATTTTAAAGACCTGAAATAATATTTAAAGATTTGACACACAAGTGTCAGTGGCATCTACTCCCTCTACTAAAATGGGGAACAAACCCAGCACTCCGATCCAACATATCGGAAATCAACAACAACAACCCCTAGTTTATAATGTCCACAATGTTAAACGCCCTCACCTCTGGAAATCGCACAACTCATTCTTCCAATTGGAAAATGCCATTGGATAAGACAGATGTAGGTTAAGACTCAAAAGACAAACAGCATAAATATGAAAATATCTAAACCTCATAGACATACCTGCAGTCCATGCTCCTGTAGGTCATGTACGTTGATCTTTCTGCTGTCACCAGTGGCTGGTGATAGGTAGACCTTAAATGGTGAGTCAGGTATATGCTGATCATTGAACTTGACCGACACCAGATATTCGCCTACGTTAAAGCATTTGCACAGACATTCAATCAGTAGTTATGTATCAAGACCTTTAAATTCAGCACATTAGAAGAACCTCAAAAAATTTACCATCTGCTTAAAATATCACATACATGCTTCCATATTAAACTCCAGACTCTACATTTAAGTCAGCATGAAAAATCTTTCTAATATAACCAAATAGCTAAATTAAATTATAACTTTAAGTCTAGATTTGCCTAAACGTTTTGCAGGAAGATGTTCATATAAAATAAATTTTTTCAATCTCTAATATTTGTGATACAAACATGTTTCTTGATAATTATTCAGTATTTGCAGTTAAATCCAATGTTAACCAGTCAAATAATTCTTCCGATCTTGATCTCTTAAATATGGTCGTATATCACAGTTCTTATATTTTCTATTATGCAGTATGCAAGCCATAAATTCAACCAATACAAATGGCTAATTATAATGTACTGCCTATATTATGAAAAATGATAAAATAAATTGCTATAAAATCAAAACTTTACAAATAGGAAATTTAAACTTGCAATCTTAAACATGGAATTTTGAACTAACCAGCACAAAGACAAAATGTGTCAAATGAATGCGAGAAAAATTCTAAAATAAAGCAGTATTCAGATAGTTTGGGCTTAAAATTAGGACAATGCGAATGAGATATGAAATGAATTGACGTCATTCCTGCCTAACCAGGTTCAGTGCACGTATAAGCAACTTCACAGGATCCATCTTTCCTGTCCTGGAAGTCAATTTCTGCCTTTGACGGACCCTCGACTGCGATGGACAATCCTCCAGCTCCAGCCTCCCTTGTGTAGATGTTGAAGTGACCTAGCATGACCAACAACATACAAGTTTACCTCCCACCAAGTGATAACATCTACAGAAGAAACCGATCGCATATCACTCATCAGCGCTGGACTAGGGCCGAAGATGCAACACTAGCAATTCCCTGTTTTACTCATTTATCTACTTGCCATCATTCTCTTTTTTTAACTTGTTGCTCGGTGACAAAAGTGATTCAACAAACAATACAAGGCTCATCAAATAAAGTCTGCACAATATCTGAACTAAATCAGCATATTGTTTAGTTCCCATACATAGAGATCACTGTAGTAATCACATGCGTGATGTCTATGAAGTCAAGCGTCATCACAAAACAGCTACTAGACCTATTAACTAATGAAGCAAAACTGAAACTAGACTCACAATTGTGCAATTCAGCAGTAGGCCTACTTGATAACAGATGAACTTGTGAATTGTGACGAACAATAAATAAATTTACGGCAGAAAAGAATCAGCCAGATCTCTGGATAACGTTTTTTTGTAAAATGAGTGCAATATTTGTTTTCTGTCTTTATTGGATGAGTAATTATAGCTTCTTCTCAGTCAAGACATACATAAAGTTACTGAAAAATAGAAACTACTCTGATCCTATTCTTAACAGAATACACAACTGGAAGCCAACAATAATCAACTCATTCTATTCAGAAAAAAATATTAAAAAGACAACAATCTTGGAATTATTGTGAGTTTGAATGAAATATTTGGATTTCTAATTCCTCGCATACTTACATGGCTTGTTCACCTCGCCCCTCTCAAGTCCCGGTCCAACAGCGCGGACTTTGTGAGCGCCTCCGTCTGTGATTGGACCAACTGTGAACTGGAAAGGACTTCCTGAAAATCACAATCATGCACAGCTACAACCATTCCTGAAAACTGTAAAGAGATGATGACACAACACTAAAGATATTGAAGGATTCAAGATTTAATATCATTGAAATGATTACTATTAAAATTATTGAAAAAAATCATTTGATCCAAACATTAAAAATCAAACAAGCAAGTAATATTGTTGGCTGTTAAATTTTTTAAACTGCGGCAACTAAACGATAAACCACTTGGCTAAATTGGTGATAATTCATCCAGTTAGTTTGGTTGCGGATTGGAATCTATCACTGACCTGGGATGTGCATTCCTCGGTGCTTGACACTGACCGTGTGGATTCCCATTTCCTTTGGCACAAACTTAATGCTGTAGTGACTGTTGCCCAGATCCTGGATGCTACAGGCCTGTGTTACACCAGATGGACTCGTAACAGATGCCTCCATGTCGTAGCGATTTGTTCCTGAAGCAGTAACATTGACATTTACTATTTAGTAAAGTATACAACTTAGGCAATAGGCCTACAAATATATAATACATGAAAAAATCACATGCTTGCATATGGATAAATATACGAATCTATAGACATATATATGCATATCTGTGTACAAATGCATAAGCACATAATGATATAATTACAGTGGCGCCACCAAACGCCAAGAAAGTAGATGTAAAGTCGAAACATAAAACAGTCAATTTGGTCAATCAGGGGTAATCATCACTCATGTGATAATGAACCATAAACTTGAACAATACATTTACATAGGTTGTTTTGCCATTTTGCTAACTGATATATATGATCATTTTTCACTAAACCAGTCGGAAGTTGCATTTTATGAAATGCCTCATTTTGGCCGTGTAGTGGGAAAATCCATTTTTCATCACTTTTGACATTTTTACGCTAATGATTAAACACATTCTTAATAAACATTATTGAAAATTGTTTTTGCTATAAAATAATGCTAAACATGTTTAATGAATATTTATTGGAACCTACACAAGTTCAATTTAGAATTTCTGCATTTTTATGAAATTTATGATGATTTTCTAGGTCTGTTGCATCATTTTCCCATGCTTGCACACCTACACTAATGGTATCACCTGCAAGCTAAACATCTCCTCTAGCCGTCTTGTGTATTCAAAATGGACTAGCTTTTAATTTAAGTCAATCATAGCTTGAGTAAAATGTCATATGCAAAAAAATACCATGCTATGGAAAAATGATCAAATAATCCCACGAACTTCGGGAACGATTTTCTCAGAAGAGAATGCGAACATAGTACGATTTTAAATTGACATAACTTTTCTCAAGTATAAGATATAAGTGAAACAGAAGCAGTTCTTGAAAGCTAATAAGAAGTTCTATAATGTTGCATCAAAAACCCATTTTTCAAATTTGGAAATATGTGACTGATTTTGCACTGAGCTGTCACATATTATATTAATTCTTAATGACATCTAACATCATATTGGCTAGTGCAGAGAGTGCCACTGAGCAGATTTCTTGAAGAGGCACCAGGTACATACATCTGTAACATACACACACACAACTAAGGGTAAAGACATCCCTACATGGAAATAAGTGATAAATAATGTTTCTCTGTGTGATAGACCTCCAAGTATAGCACTGTGCAAAATGGAACATAGGAGTCTGATCGCCTTGAAGACAGAGGTATTGCAGCCCATGCATTAGTTTCTCTGACAACATTTTAAACCAAATCTTCCACAAAGAAGAGACTACTTGTGTGTGTCATTAATAGAGACTTTTATACACGTCTATAGATTTCCATCTAACACAGAATTGTTAGATGGGTCAACCACCTAAGAATTATGTAGTCATAAGGTGCCAATTTCTGGAAATTCAGATTCATCAAATGAATCGTTGTCTAAGACGCATTGTAGAACAAAGTTCACATCACACGTCTGAAAGTTGCTTGTCTTAGCTGCGCTATACATCCTAAGCGTCACAAACTATCCCCGATTTCAATCAAAAATACGATATAATAACTCAAAAACACATGAGAGACGCCATTCATCTACATAGACAAACTAACTGATAGATAAATACCATAGACTAGTTATATAAAGCGAGATAATTCGTTGCAAACTGGTAGGGTTTGGTTAGGACTATCATTGGCAAATATATTCATGGCAAACGCTGGGGAATGGTTAACAGCCAGAAAATACATTCGGGGTACACAGGTTAAAGGTTAAACTTACTCACAGTCATCTCAGCATGTCATGTGCAAAGGGATAAACCTTAGATCTCATACGACAAATATGACTCTCACAGTGACAATTGTGTAGCAGAGAATTACACTTGGCAGTTAATTGGCTGCACAATAAACAGTGCACTTGAGAAATACACATATGCTTAGCAAAAAAGAAATCCATCCATGACATGGATGATGTTTGGAGACCTGGTATCTTCAGACTGAGTTCACATTCACTTCCAATGTGCGTAATGTCCGCTGCCTCCTTCTGTCGTACGATGCGTTCCGTCACACGTCCAGATGGCTCTCCACCAATGTTCACCAGGAATGGACTTCCTGTTCAACAACACAACATCACTACATCTCTGACGATAAAACAAAGACAACCATCTAATTAATTATAATACTCAATCCCTTATCAATGTCATTGTGTGTTAGTTAGTTACCTAGAAATTTTATGTTGGATCTTATAACTACCTCATAAAACTGTAACCAGTGCCGGCCTAAATGACATCATAATGTCATTAAGCACTGAACTAAATGTCAGCAAACTAACCAATGCACAGATAACTAAAAGAGTCACCGGTCAAATCAAATCCAATCAAAGTCAAAAGTATTTTATTGCAGTCAATTGAAATACATCATTAAAAAATGCACAAACATAGACTTAATATTGGCTACAATGGGAGTCCAAAGGGACGTGAATCCCGCCAGATAAGGACCCATGTGATGAGTTCACGCTCACACATGGAGCCAAACTAACGAATACCAGTCAAGGGTTGGCAGACAACACCACGTTTAAAGATCCTCAACAAAAGTTGTGTGGATATTGTAAAGCTATATTGGATGCACAATATCACTGCTCAGAACTTTTGTACAGTGATATTGGACAAATAATATCACTCACTACTCATAAGTTTTGTACAGTGACATTGGATGTACAATATCATTGCCCAGAAGTTGTGTACAGTGATATTGGATGTACAATATCACTGCTCAGATGTTTTGTACAGTGATATTAGATGCATAATATCACTGCTCAGATGTTTTGTACAGTGATATTAGATGTATAATATCACTGCTCAGATGTTTTGTACAATGATATTGGATGCACAATATCACTGCTCAGAAGTTTTGTACAGTGATATTGGACAAATAATATCACTCACTACTCATAAGTTTTGTACAGTGACATTGGATGTACAATATCATTGCTCAGAAGTTGTGTACAGTGATATTGGATGTACAATATAACTGCTCAGATGTTTTGTACAGTGATAAAAGATGTATAATATCACTGCTCAGAAGTCCCTCATTGATGGTATATGACGCAGCACTTGGAAATCCCTCAAACTGTTAGGTTTCTGTAGAACAGGGATTTCTTGCCAGTTATCAATAGGTCAACAGGTCAAAGGCCACCTGTGATTGTCGGTCAGGGTTATGTAGATGATGCACATCAGTTCATACATGTAGTTATGAGGCTCGATCATACATCAGGCCTTGAGCATTCAGTCACGTATGCCAGATGTTATGTGAAGAAATTACCACCAAAAACATTTGAAATACACAGCAAAATAGAAGAATAATTCAAATATTAGCCCCTTACGTTTGTTACTGAGCGCTCGACTCAAGTTCTCACCTGGGACATGTTCGTCGGCAAACTTCACATTAAGAACATAGTTGCCCGGTTCAGTTGGTCTGTAAGTGACACGACAAGACCCGTCCTCATTGTCCTGGCAATCAATATCGGCCTTACTTGGCCCTTCAATGGACAGACTAAGGCCACCATACCCTAAAGTAGAATAATTCCAAAGCAGTTTAGTCTCACCCTATAGATGGTGTTTGGCAGAACATAAAAATGCATAAATTTTAATAAACACTAACAATGAATTCAGAAAATCATTTTCAATAGATATCGTTAAACATGGATCTGATATTGTAACTCACTTTTCTAAAAGAAAATCAACATGATTTTGAAATATAAATCCTGGGCATAATAAAATTCACTAAATACGACTCTAGCTATGGAGAAGCTCAATGGCAATCTTTCCAACATCAGAGTTAAATAATTTGCTGAAGAAAAGAAAAAGAGCAACTAAAAGAGAATACGAACAAGATCTGTCGTAAATTTTGAATGAGATTCTTCAGTATAACTCACCGGCATCTTTAGTGTTTACGAAGAATTCATTCAATTCATTAGCCATTCCTTCCGTTAGACCCTTTCCATAGACTTTGACTTTATTAGCATTTCCAATTTCTGTCTCTCCAACATAGATCTTGAAAGGAGAGTTCGGGATGTGATTTCCATGACGGTAAACGTTAACCAAATAGTCACCAACTTCGCGGGGCGTAAACGAAATGCCTGAATAGTAAAAAGATGGCAAACTTATCAGTTACTACAGGCATCATAACATGTATGAAAAAAGATCCAAACCTATTCATACAGCATAATTTACGCTACCACTCAAAAAGAAACTGGCATAACATTCCAATGCATACAAAACTGCAGTCTCTGCAAATGCTTAAGGCCTACACATGTGGTGTTTCCAACAATATATAATAGTATGCATCATCAATGGTTGCTAATTCCTGCATTTTTCAATGCATGCATTAACAGTCAAAAAGTACAGTGAAAATATGGAATAAGATAACAAGTATACAAGTTTCAGTTATTATATTACACTACCACAATTACCACTTCATTTACACATTCCCAAAAAAAAGGAGGCAGTTGTCATAAATTGCAATTTTTTATAAAGCATTTAAACACTAAATCATGCAACTGAATAATGATGGTGGCAGTCAGATTTAGTGGCAATATGACTTTAAAATTGCAGTTTTATGACATGCACTTGGAAATTGACAAATCTGCACTCACCGAGATGTCCATTTGCAAGTCGCTTCAAGATGCACGGTTCTTCCAACCCAGATGGGCTTCGAATACTGGCAGTCAGGTTGGAAATGTCTGCCTCCGTAACCTTTAGCGAAACTTCACTACTTGCTCCAACTGACAGATGAGCTTTCTTCTGATCTTCACCACCTGTTTAACACCACAGAAAGCACATAATAACGTAACTATCACTGCCCTATTGGTATAAAAATCCATCAGCAATTTACTTTACCTTGCTTCCGTTAAATCGGGAATTGGATGATCATGCTCATTTGATTATGATTGTTACCCTGACAATATCTCAAATCTGGTCTTAAATTTGATTAGATCAAGATGGTGGCATTTTGACTTGCAAGCCATGTTTCACAGTTTGCACTACTGCTATTACCTGGTGAAGTGATCTTGGCAGTGAAAGGTGATCCAGCAATGTGCTGGTCGGCAAATCGAATGATGATGTTGTATTCGCCTGGAGCAGTTGGCAGGTATGACACAGAACAAGTGCCATCTTTGTTGTCTGTGCATTTGATCTCCGCTTTGGAAGGACCTTCAACAGCTAAGGCCAATCCACCTACAGCCAACAAAAACAACAGTCAAAATATTTCCCAAAAAATTAATCTATTTTGGAAAATAAAAGCAAAACCCAACTTGCTTCAGATAGTGCATTTTATGGAATAATTAGTTATTCCATTCTGACGCCCTTTCCACATTTGCGCCCTGGGCCACGGCCCCGCTACCCCCCTCGGTCAAGAGTTAAAAAATTAGCCACCGAAGAAAAAACAGCAAGAACCTCTAGAGACCAAGAGAAGGATAAATACATTACCTTACAATACAATAAAACTGAAATTTAATAACGCCTCCTTATATACCACAGAGGTGCACTCAGCACTCACCTCATGCTGCAAAAGACCATTATGAACAGGGTATTTGTCAGAAAAGCAAACATTGCTCAGACAGTCACCAGTGGAGGTTCAAAAGTGGAAGGTTCAAAAGTGGAAGGTTCAAAAGTGAAAGGTTCAAAAGTGGAAGGTTCAAACAAACACTGAGTGCAACCAACAGATACCAAACCATGGTTGGCAAATGACAGCAAATTCAGTTTCTTAGGCACGATCTGCTGTCCTTCAAAGATGGATTACGACACAATGTAAGGAAATCTACCGAATCAACAGGTTACTTAAATATGCAGAATAGGTATCCGTCGCTCGTCAAATGGTTCATATTGTAGACAATCATGATTGGTGCTAGTACTGTTCCAAAGATTAACTGAGGCTTGACTGTCAGATTAAGGAGATGACCATTCAAGTCTCATAAAGAATACAAAACGTGCAACAAAGACCAGGGCCCTACCGAGGGGGGGTAGTGGGGCCGTGGCCCAGGGCGCAAATGTGGAAAGGGCGTCAGAATGGAATAACTTATTATTCTATAAAATGCACTATTTTCAAAATCTGGGGGTACCAGAGTTTGATGCTAGGCACAGGATGCAATTATAGCTCAGCACAGCCCTGACAAAGACCATCCAGAACATAGTAAATCTACGATAAAGAACAAGAACTAATTCCAGCAAGCAGATCTGCCAACAGTAATACTCCACACTTGCAAGATCTGTCTAACAAGTATTCCATTTAGATAGAATAATCCACCATAAGTAATAGAGACAAATGTCAACAGCCAACTGTTAAACATGGCTACTGACATGAATGATCAGTCCTTTCTCTATCTTTCACTTACTCACTAACACCCCAACATACATAACACCATAAGTAATTCATCACAAAGTAACTTTCATATAAGGCAATCCTTCGTTTGGCTACCTTCAGTAACAACTCATGAACAACATTTCAATTATATAATAATAATTATTATTTATGTTGCTCGAGAAGAGCATGGAGGCGTGACATGAACTCTGCGCTGCCACCTAGTGAATGCCCTGAAACCAATCATTCACCAGCTAATCTATGCAAACTAATCTAGGCAACACAGTGATGATTTTCTTTTAATAGCAACACAAGGTTGGCACACCACAACCAAATTGCAAGATATTTGGTTAAGAATAGGGTTTGATGATGAGGGTCATTCAATAGCTGTACACACACTAATGCTGCCTATAGAAGCAAATATTCTTCATCAGTATTGAGTTGATTAATTATTTTCTAAGACTGTCTTTTATAACATATATTCTTAATGGCCTCTTTCAACACATTTCCAAATCAGTTATAAATATATCTTCAAAATATCGTCACTGGGCACCAATGCATCACTCCTGAAATCACTCCATTGGCTACAAATTCCAGAGTGAATCCACTTCTAAGTCATAACGCTAACTTACAACTCCATATAATACTTCCAGCACACAGATCTTCGCTTGCTCTTCACCATACAGTGAACCCGGAACGGGTTCACTGTATGGTATGGTGGCCGATTGTGTGGCATGGTGGCCGATTGGTGGCCAATTGGTTAGAGAGGTCAGCCTGTAACGCTTAAGAGTGCGGGTTCGACCCTCGCCCGAGGAGTCACTGTGTAGGGACCTTGAGCAAATCCTTCGTGCACAATTGCTCTGCATTACAACTGCAGCTGCGCCGTCAAGGCGTGCTAAATCGTAAGAAGGGTAATATCAAATTACAATTGAACTGTTCTGCATTGTATCTGATAATCCTCCTGTCTAAGTCTTACTCATCCTTCAGTCACTTCTCATCTCAAGTTATCAAACCGAGATATAGTTGTAAGGATCTGCCTCCTCAACATCCTTTCGTTTCTTCCGCCATCATTGCCAATTACTCACCACCATTTGTCTCAGACTCTTCTATCCCACATCTTTCAGACTTCCCACATCTTTCAGACTTGAC
Source organism: Bimastos eiseni (assembly GCA_959347315.1). NCBI lineage: Eukaryota > Metazoa > Annelida > Clitellata > Crassiclitellata > Lumbricidae > Bimastos > Bimastos eiseni. The sequence goes on along the minus strand of OY365808.1, from coordinate 43,570,622 downwards.
ACTTGAAATTTAAATCTCATCCCTTCAAGAACTCTTAACCCAATCGTTCACCTTCCAATTCTTGATCTAAATGACACCCACCTTAACAGATACTCTACCTCCTATGACCCTCTGGAAACTGGACTCGGACCTCCTTAGGACCACTCTTCGAACAACCCCTATGACTTATGAGTAAGCTGGTGCCTAGCACATGGCTTTCGAGTGGTGCTTTAGCAGTTTGAAGATAAGGATTACAGTATGTAGCATGTGCTAAAATCATAGAATGTGGAAATGAATAAATATACAATTATCCACACAGTAATCCATTTTGTTACAAAACTAATCATAACCAAGTTCTCACCGGCACCAGCATCTTTTGTGACGATGGTGAAATGACAAGGCTGCCCAGCGACACCGTGGCTGAGGCCAGGCCCATAGGCCGTCACCTGACCAAGGCCGACACTGTGAACATAGAAGTTGAAGGGACTGCCCTGAACAGGGACCTTGTTGTACAAGACGTCCATTGTGTGCAGGCCAATCTCCGACGGCTGATAACGAATCTTAACGGTTCCATTGCGATTGTCCTCAATTTTCGGATAATGCCTCATACCGGATGGAGTGGTGACAACGGCTGATGAATAACAAAATAAGACCCTTTCAATCACAGTCAGGAGTCACCTAACTACACAAAATGACAGCAAATAAACTGATGCCATAAATGAGAACACAACATTTCTGATTTTCAATTCATCATTAATGTTTTTTTACTGCTCTTTCTGACAATTTCCTGCAAAACCAGGCAGACAAAAATAACCTCTCAATACCAAAACAATCAACTATTTGCAGCATCTGCATAGAAAATCATTGTTGTCGTTCACGGAAGCAATTTCCGCAGCAAACGCCAAATGTAAATGCTGCTGTAACGAACCTGAAACGTAGTTGAATATGGGTCCAACGGGAATAGAGAAATCAACAGGGTTGTAAAGTCCCAGTGGTTCAGCTGGAATAACTGATTCGACACCACGGGTATATTCCTGTGTTATCAGCTCTCCTGCCTATAACAACAAATTGTAAGTTGCTAACTTTTTAAAGAATTAAGAACTATATAATCAAATGGTTGAAACTATGAAGTGTAAACTAGATTAAAATGCACTCATCAATCATACTCCACAGCCTTTAGTTTAACTGATTACTGACCATTGAGTGATTAGAATAAATGAAAAAAAACAGATGCAAAACATTAATGTCTTCATTCCAGCTGTTTGTTTCCATGTCAATTTTGTACAGCTATGACAAAAGAGTAATTGAGCATCATCATTTTTCTGCTTCTGCTACTATCAATAAATCGACAGACATTCTGGTATCAAAGACGATGGCTAACTAATGCTGTAATGTCAGTCATCTCATCAACTGATAATAAAGACTAATTATTCACTCATCTATTTACTTACATAATTAAATAATTATACCAGTGTGATATACGAATTCGGGATGAACTGAGTGCCAATTTAATGCCGAGTTCGAGGATCAAGTTTTACGAGTTGAATTGCACTGAGTCCGAGTTTCAAATGTTTAAAGAAAGTCTCATTCTCTTGAGTTTTAGTTTGGCAGGTTGCACAATTTTTACAAATTTTTTTGCATTAGTTTACTCTAGGAAGTAGTACAGTATTTGTGTACAAGTTAAGTCAATTGTCATTTTGTAAATAAAATAATCAGATTTTCATTTTCAAAACAGAAAATCGGAAAGCCAATTTTCATTAAAACTTGGACCCATTGTGTTTATGATAGTACTACCAAACTCTGTCGAGCAGAGTCTCGGTTCATCCCTACTATGAATTGTATGAACGACGTAGCAAAAGCATGGCAATACCAATCTTAAAATGACGTGCTAATCAAGAAGGATCAAAATAGGAAAAACAGTCATGCAAATAATTTTGCATTTCTATTCATATTTCTATTTCTTTTTATATCAACAGTTGGTCAAACATGAAGACCTTGAGATTTTCAGGAGACTTTTATAAATTCAGTTCAAATGAATTCTGCATCATAATGCACTATAATAAGTCTCTGTGCATTTCATGTTGCTGCCCTCATGGAATGGAATCAACCAAAGCCTATATACGTTGCTCAAACTCCTTTTCTTCTTTCAAGACTTGTAAAAACTCACTACTTCTCATTGGCCTTAAAACATCAGGATATCTAACAGTTCATCCTCTAGTGACGCACCTCCAATTTGCATCTGTGTGACCTAGAGCATGTTAAAAATTATTGTAATAATAATAATAATAATAATAATAGTAATAATAATAATAATAATAATAATAATAATAATAATAATAATAATAATAGTAATAATAATAATAATAATAATTAGCTTTAGGACCTTAAAACTGGCTAGAACAATACACACGAAATGTAGACCTGCTTTTAAGTCGCATAAATTTGACTCTTATACGTTACCCCTTTACATAGTGCCTTCTGTGTCGCAATGAATACCAGACAACTGAAGCACCTTGTTCATAGCACCCAATGCAATTATGAATATCAATTTATATGAATGGCATTTTGAAAATATACGCCTAGGAATCTTTCTACTGGAAAAAATGTCTATCCATGCTTATTATACCCTTTCAAAATTTCTCAAACGTACTGCTCTCAGGTGAGACCAACAATGTCAGAGTGTTTTGTTTACATAAAGATTTTTAACAATGCAGAGTGATATTGTCATGAAACCAGTAAGATTCTTCTTACAGCTTATAGCTTAACGACAGTTACTGGTTCATCAATTTTAATTATCGCTACAGTTATGTAGTTAGTATCACTTTTAGTTACAGTAATAGGAATTTTATTTCAGTCACTACTTAGTTACAATTTGTGAAATTGTCCAAAGACAATCTGTGTCTATTAAGATACATTACACTTCTAAAAGCTTCAAGTAAGAGTGCCGCATTCATTAAACATAGACTCTTAGTCATAGCGCATTTTCCAGTTCTCATGCTTGTTGATATTGTATTATATATTCTTACATTTTACAATAAATAAATTTCCGTTAGTATTATTTTCACTACAGTCATAGTACATGATATTTTTTAGTTACAGTAATAGCAATGTTTTAGCTAATTAAATCATATTAATTTCATCCAGGGCTTGAAGTGAGACGGTATGAAATGGTATGCCATACCGGCACCTCTCCTGGTCGACTGCAAGCATATCGGTACTTCTGCAGACTAAAAAGGCCAAACATGGGAGGAGAGGGGAATGGTTCTTGTTACCATACCTGCACCTCTTTTTTCCCACTTCAAGCCCTGATTTCATCAACGCAAATATTTGTTACCGTATCGTTAACGAGAATGAAACTGCCTGAAACATCGGCTTCATCGTAGAACAGGAACAATAACTATATCATATCAACTTGTTACCATTCCTCTGTTTCCTAAAAGTTCTGATGGAGAAGTGCCGTTACCTCGTACTGAGTCTCTTCCAGATGCATCAGCTTTGGATCAACGACCTGGTCAGTGGCAGTGAGAAAGAACAACACGCAAACATATTTACAGTGCAACACAAACAAACACAGCCAGACAGCAGAAACGCCATCAAATGTCATCATGCCATTGAAAAAGATTGCTGGATAAACGTTGCATTATCGGGATAGCAAAATCCATGCAGGCCAGACAGGACACGGATAAAATCCATGCACCGGTGCCAACATGCAATCATAGACGACCCACAGAGCTCGTACCGAGCTGAGGAGCAGCGGAAAGAATTAACAAAACGGCAGAGCAGGAAAAGGCGAGCAGAGGATAGAAATGATAATATTTGGAGCATTACAAACATCAACATCTTTCTTAAAGACACGTTGCAACAGTTGTACATCACGAATGGAAGGAAGGAAGAGAGCGAAACAACAATGATACGACAGGTAATCACTCGCCACACATATGACGGATTCTGAATTACACATTCCGCACTTTTCAATATTTAATCCAACTCATTCAGCATTTAAAACTAAAATCAGTATTAACCATGTTGCAAATGTTTCAATTGAAACGGGCCTACCCCTAAATTTACAAATTAAGGGACTACTGCCAAATTGACAACAAATTAACGAATTGACAATTTGTTGGCTAAAAGAGAAGATAGTTCATAGACTTTAAAGTAATACTGGCAGTATTACTTTTGAACGATCTTCAATTCTAGCCTAGGTGCAGTATTATATACAGCAACAAGGCTAGAATTGGCCTATAAATAAAATCTTTATTGCTCGATTTGGGATTTTTATGCAGCACAGAGTGAGAAAAATGTAGTTTATGCACTGAACCACCTTTCAATTAAATTTTAATTAAAATTTAATTAGGTTAACAATTAGATTATCTACAACAATGCCAGCTTGATATGCATTTAACACTCGATATAGTATAATAATTGTTGACTTTGTAAGTTTTGTCGATTGTAAACACTTATCGACTTTATGTAAGAAACTGCTATTTAGACATTTAGAATTATTACCTACATTATTTCATGTTTCTTTGTGCAAGCATCTAAGGGGCGTCAAGTTTGTTTTTGAAACGGGCTACAAAAGCTTCATATGGATCTGGCGCAAAAATATCCTACCATTGCTCAGCATAAGAGTCTAACAGTTAAATTCTCTCCAAATTAGAGTCATTTTTATTTGAATTTAGTGACATGTTGAGAAGTCGCTGAACAAGACACCAAGTGAATAATCAATCTCCGAGGAAAACTTAAACCAAGAATAGAGTTAGAGTTTCAACCCATTTCGAATCATTTGACCCACATGCTAGCACTTAAGCAGCCCCCCTTGCAGAGCCTACATAAGTGCATAGCTAAATTTCATAAAGGTCAGCTGACCTGTAAAAATACGTCTGTAGGGACCCTTCATTCTAAATACATTAACATTTTTGAAGCGCCAAAGCAAACTGATTTTAACTGGCAAATCCAAATGATTGGCAAATTCCGATGACAAGATGAGCTTACATCTATAACACCTATACACACAACTTCTCTGTTCTCTGTTCTGAGTACAATGGTCACAAATTACTTTGCACTTATGAAATAAGATCTTCAGTCACAATAGGGCACATCGACTAGTTTCATATTAAGGTTTCAAAAAAATGCACTGCATATTCAAAACATTAGTCTTAAAAAGGCAAAGGATAAAGTGGCACAAAAAGGGTCACAAAGTGGCAACTCTTAACGACAGCAATTATTCAAACAACTAGTCAGATGAATTCATTCAACAATACTTCATGCGAAAGCACGCCTGCTCCTCCCAAGGCTCAACCTACCTGTTGGGTGAACTGCCCACTTGGCACTGGCTGGCCACCAAACTTGAGATTGATGGTGTAAGCGCCTGGCAGTCGTGGTGTATACATGACACTGACAGTACCATCACCATTATCAACGATGTCAATGTCAACGTCACTTCCACTAGTGCTTCGAATGTGGCACGTGATGTTACCATATCCAGCTTCTGCTGTGTTGATGTTTATGACACACTCTTCACCGACTGGAATTGTCGTTCGAATTCCATCTGGCAACACAAGCAAATAACAATCGCTTTCTTGAAAATCCAAAGCACAAAGCAAACACAATAACTGAGGACAAAATTTACAAATAACATTTCTGGCAAGAAATTGCAAAGGTAATTTATTCTGAAAGGCAAGACAACATTCATGATCAGTGTAAATCCGGCAAGGCAGTTGACGAAAATGTTGAAGCAGGGATACAGACAATTAGTCAAACACAAATTTCCACAGAAATTTCACTCCCAAGTCTTGCCTCTCACAAATTTTTCCTCCTCAAAAAGTAAAAATAGCGAAATAAGAGACAGTACATTTGATTTCAGCCTCATATCTTCCATTCCTGTTTTTACCCATTTCACTGATTCAGTACTGAGCTACAGTCGCCTTATTGGTAGACTCCACCCAGCAGTAGCTGAGATGAACACCGAACAGACTGGCAGGAAAGAATGAGATGACCAAATAGGAAGGCATAGGAGACCGGATAAGGAAGATGAATGGAATAAAAGGGGTGAAAACTGGAGTTGGGATTCACTCTCGGAAGATGTCAGCGTCGAGACAAGAGACGTCATTGACGGAAAGAGAAATCTGCTCTTGAGGTAGAGACTAAAATGACGACGGAACAAAATGGACGAGAAAGGTCTATGAGTCAGGTCAACATTCCGACAGTTTAAATATAATCATAAGTTGTAATGATCAAATACGGTCGATTTATGTGCATATGTTACAATTAAATGTTGAAATAAATATACAAAAGAGGTGTGAGCAATGAGCATCACTCACTTGTAATGCTTACATCTCTTTTCAGAGACACAAGTAAAACACACTGCTACCAACAAGAATATTGTTCAGGCCATTGCTCAAGTAAGAAGTTAATGAGCAACAATCTTTCAAATAGCAACACTGACCAAAAGATTCAAAATGATTTCCAGCAGAAACCTACCAAGAATTTTGACTTTGCTGGCATCACCAGTTGGACTGGTTGTGACATGGAAAGGTGCAGAAGGAACACTCTGCCCTCCAAACTTAACCCCGACTGTATAACGACCGACCTCTGATGGAGTGTAGGTCACGATATATGTGCCATCTCCATTGTCCTGGATCTTTGGCCTCACAAAGTCACCATAAGGATCCTAAATGAAAGCCAGGCATCTCATTAACTATCAATTGCAAACACATTAATTATCATAAAATGTCTTAATAAAACCCACATTTGAATTCATACATATTATAATGAAATATTCACAAATCTGATAAAACACATTCCTAATGATTACATAGAAGGGTGCTCCAATGTCTAAAGCAGAATTTTCACATCATTTATTTCAAGGCATAATCCTCACAACCAATGTTAAATGAGACTTTTACCCACAAATAATTTGAATACAGACTGCATTTAGAACTTGATTAATTCAGAATGAAGAATTCCTTGGGCTAAGAATTATATAACAATATTCTAACGCTGAAGATACTAATCTTACTTAATTATTTTACACTTATCAAATGCATGTCCTGCCATCTTATCTTGCCAACAGCAAAGCAGTTTCTAAATGTGTTGCATCAACCACACTTCTAACTTCAGTGACCTATTGGCATAATTGCTCTTTTTGCCAAGTCCATGCATTTAATGAAAACGAGACTATTAGAAAAACATTACAAAACACTGTAGTCGAGTTCTATCAGAGTTGCTTCCTTAGGACTTCTCAAGACAGTTCTGGATGAGAATACCTAACAAAATCTATCAGCTCAGAGGATGTAACAGATGAGGATGTAATTTAAGGAGGATTAGCAATACGGCCGATAGCAATTACCTGAATGACGACATCCAAGTCAGCTAGTCCAGCCTCTCTGGTGTCAATCATGAAACTTGTTGGTAGACTAGCAAGGACACCAGATGGCTTCACTCCATCACCAGTTACAACGACCTTCGATGCGTCAAAGCTTGGCAAGATGCGAGTGTTGAACGGACTGCAGAAAAAGTAATTCAGACAATCCATAGGCTCTTGATATATAGACCTATCAATAGGCTCTTGATATATAGACCTATCAATAGGCTCTTGATATATAGACCTAGCAATAGGCTCTTGATACATAGACCTATCAATAGGCTCTTGATATATAAACCTATCAATAGGCTCTTGATATATAGACCTATCAATAGGCTCTTGATATATAGACCTAGCAATAGGCTCTTGATATATAGACCTAGCAATAGGCTCTTGATACATAGACCTATCAATAGGCTCTTGATATATAAACCTATCAATAGGCTCTTGATATATAAACCTATCAATAGGCTCTTGATATATAGACCTATCAATAGGCTCTTGAGATATAGACCTAGCAATAGGCTCTTGATATACAGAACTATCAACTATCATTCCTGATGGACTTGTTACAATGACCTGGACCTGACCCTTCCTTGATATAGACCTCTTGATATAGACCAATCAATAGGTTCTTGATATACAGAACTATCAATAGGCTCTTGATATATAGACGTATCAATAGGCTCTTGTTATAGACCTATCAATAGGTTCTTGATATAGACCTATCAATGCCATTGAATGCCATCTTTTCTGTGAAGCTCGCAAAGCCATACTTTCACATGCAGTATCTACGCCTTACAGAAACACTACTTTCACTCTTAAACCTCATAAAAATAACAGTGATTGCTTACAATAAATAAAGCATTTGGTCAACAAGAAACATTATCATAACAGTGAATAAGTGAACTATCTCATACTTATTATTTAATCATCCTCTCAGGTTATAAAAATTATTCGTGTTAATTTGACACAGATCTGCCATACACTGACACCAGCGTTTTTGGAAATATGAACTGGCTGAAGACTGAACTTCTGTTTTCCTGTTAAAATATAAGTTATGTTTAATATGCAACTGATGCTTAGGTAAGGTAAATGGAGAACAAAACAGCCGCTACTACTCACCTTCCAGGTACTGGTTTTCCAGCATATAAGACATCCACTTTACATGGACCTTCTAAGTCAGGATAATAAACAACGTCGTATGTACCATCTCCCCGTGGCTTCACCTGCGCTGGACGCCTTCGACCTGCCCAAAATGAAATCGTTTTTTAAAACCTCTACAACCGTTTTAAAAAACAATTGAAATTGTTGCAGCAAAACATTCTAGCTTAAACAGTTGTAGTTAGTTCACAAGCCACGTAAACAATCCTCAGCTTATGTCAAATATTCTTGTTTCATATTCAATATCTTACTTACGGAAAATATTGAATTAAAGTCATGCTAAGTCAAAAACTATTTAACAATTTTAAAATCTGTGCAGAAACATAACTTTATTCCTTACATTAAAAGATCGCTCTGTTTATCTGGAGACTGGAGGTGAGCAGGAAATGCATTTGATGAGATATTTAGTAAGGTAACAAATGTCACAAACATAACTTGTGCATCAATTTGCATTACAAGAACTTCATGTGCAACAAATCTAAAAGCTAATCAGGACATTTTAAAATTTTTAACCAATTAGAGAACTTAATTTGTGCAACGCTTAACTCTGACCTCTGGGGTCACTAGTCGCGACATCTATTGGTGCATTGCCAGCCTCCGTTGCGTCCACGGTGAAGATGCCCGGCTGTCCTTTTCGAACACCCTTTGGTTCGATTCCCGGACCATAGCATCGCACCTTATTTGGGTTGACTTGATCAGTTATGTGAACACGGAATGGACTTCCTGTAAGATGCAGAAATAAAGCAGTAGCAGAAAAGATTTATGAAACCTATTGTGTAGGCACAAAAAACAGATCCTGTTTTAGATATTCATTTTGATAAATATGCTGCCCAATTTCATGATCCATTTCAAGCATCACAAAGAAGCACAACATTGCTATAATAAAGTTAAGTTATAGAGTTGAATAGAATACAAATGCATGATCCTGACCACATAATTATATATGTCGTTCAATCAATTCAGAATTCATAAAAATTCCAAACCTGGTATATTCTGCTCCGCAAACTTGATTCCCACATCGTAATCACCAGCCTTTGTAGGCAGATACTCCACAGTGCAGCTCCCATCCCTATTGTCCACGCAGTTCATCTTAGCCTCGGATGGTCCTTCAATGGACAGACCAAGGCCTCCCTGACCCGCTCCTCTTGTCTCCACAGTAAACTTCTGTGGCTGATTAGTGTGGCCACCTTCAAGACCTGAATGCACACAAAGAAAACAGTTCCACTATTTACAACCAATTACAACCAAACAATTGTTTGAAATGCTGAATCTGCTTTCAGAGATGGTTATTGTATAATATATACCAAAACAGCCAAGAAAGCATATTGGTTTATAAGCTATAAGCAAAGATTTTCCAGATACTGGATCATCTTCAAAGAGGATCGACAGGATCAATGGATTACTGAATCAATGCTGACCTAACTCTAACTAACGAAACAAAGGGAAAATTACTCATGTATGATTACAAGTACAGTATGAACGATTGATGACAAGTTATTACAGAAGTCGAATTTAACTGTCAGCAGCAATGCAAGGCGTACATTACGTTATCAAGCCTCCGATATCGAGTGGCACTATATAAGTTTTCCATTACAATTATATGACTAATTTAACCAGCACCACTGCCTAGCAAAAGAGGGGCTAGTCGACCTTACGGGGTATGGGAATCGAATTCAGTTCCTCAGCTCCACATGCCGGTGCATCATCTATTACTCTATGGCCCCCACATATATTCTACCACACACAAAAGAAAAGGCTGGCATATGAAATACAGTGTGGACCCATCAAAAAGAAGTCATTGGGGACAAACCATCAGACAGTGCATGTAAACCAGACTAATGCGGAAATCACCCAGTCTCAATAAATCTGTATACACTCCAATGTCTCTATCTATCATAACTTCCATTCATTCAGTTTAAGCAAATATATATTACATATAGTTTATGGTCTTATATTTCTATAAAAATCCAAAACAGAGCAAAATGCTAAACCTTGATAGCATTGAACATAATTAAATTTTAGGCAATCCATATGCCTTACACAATTGAAGTCATTGAAGTTGCATATGGCAAATGGAAGGGACACTGAGTGGGATCATTGGATAACCTCAGCTCATATAGAATAGGAAAGAAGGATGGCATCCAAACTAAGAAACAATGTACAAATAAGAGTAGCAACTACAATCATACTTACCAGGACCATACGCTCGGACACGTTTAGGATCACAGCCAGGTACAACTCCAACGGTGAATGGGCTACGAGGAACATTAAGTCCCTCATAAGTGACGTCTATCTTGTGCGGACCTTAAACATAAGTGACAACTTAAAAGGTAGGGAGTAGCACACAAAATGTCATCTAATTTATTGCAAAAAAACTCTCATATAAATTATCAACTGCTTGAATACTAAGGCATAATCAGTCAGCAATTAAGCTTCTGCTGCCTCTCCTAAATGCACCTTTAACTTCTGCACAGTTTAAATAAAAATATCTAGAAAAGAGATGAAAGTGCATTTGCAGTCAGCAGTCCAATTGGAAGATGGAGATATATGGAATTGCCACAGCAATGTACAACTGGTGCAAATCTAGGTTTTTATATTTTTGTTACACTAAGAAACATTAAAAGCACTGATAACACATAACCACATTGGAAAAAAACTTACATACTCAATAAGTATGAGTCTACTAACCAGAAAGTCTCTGTTCCAGAAGAATGACTAATGTTAAGGAGCAAAGATGAAACTTACCCATCAAGCCTTATACCACAATCTTGATCAATCCACGTTTTCCTATTAAGCAGAAATGGCTAAATAAGGCATCATAATTATCACTGACCTTGTTCAAAAGGTGTGTACATGCACTTGTACGTTCCATCGTTATTGTTATTGATGAGCGCTTCAGTCCTAGTCGCTGATGGACCGGTCACAAAAGCCTTCACCTTCCCAGCTCCGCGAGGCAAAACAGACCGAGCGTCAACAGTAAACTCAGTTGTAGATTCCAGAAACACTCCTGAAAGTGCACGACATAAGTTCCTAAGCCTTCGAGTTTTAAGGTAAGCTCTTGGTGCGCGGACAAAGTGTGTCTACTAAATAAGTATGGAAATCAAAATGCAGCTGATTAAATATGCAACAAATTCCAGAATAAAAAAGACAATATACAGAGTTCAGTAAAATACTATTTTGGCAAAGAACCCAAAGGTGTTGAACCAGCTCAAAACACAATCAATATAATTTGATCATCTATATAGATGTGTTTAGCGCTAGTCGTGTACATACATCAGTGTGTCAGCTCCACTCGTTCTACGCTTTCCTCAAGTCTGCTTTGGATTTATAACCAAGTAGGCAATGCTTACAAGTTTCTTACGTTTCTCAAAAGTTCTCTGATTCATGCATACACAACGGCTTTTTTCATTTTGATAACTATAGTTTCAATATTAGTTTGTGCATCATAGCTGCATGAATTTGTATGAGGTAATTGCAGAAAAGAGAGCACTTGAATCTAACACAGCCTATCGTGATCTTAAGACTTCTAATGAGCAATAGAGCAATAATCATCTTAATGCACAAGGTATATTCAAATCAACAATCATTACAAACCTCTACTTTGGTCATTGTCAAATATCAGAGCAAATTCAAAACACTCGATAAACAGAATCAGTTTTTCACTAAGACATAGTAAGACTAAGACATATCGGTAACTTCATCCTTTCACACAAATGAAGACAGGATCTGATATCTAACTTACACCACAACAATCAATGGATATCAAAAGATCCTGGGTCAACTGGACACTCAGCTGCACAATTCTTAGATCAAAGGACACTGTTATCATGTTTAACTGGTTGAGCACAAGTCATTTCCAATTCAACAGAGCACACGCACTTGAATGCCAATCTCAGTAAGGATTTTAGACACGTTGAAAATTAGTCCACCACAGCATAAAAACAGCTTAAATGGTTTCTTCTGCAATAAAAACACTGAAAAAGCATTAATCCACCACCCTAAAACTAAAACTAACCCTACTTATTCTAATGCCTGCCCATGCTTTCAATAAAGTTCAGTTGAGTTTCAACTCTTTCTGCAGTGGCTGTGTTTGATTTTGATCAGATGATGAAAAGGAACTTCCCTGGCATATAATTAGCTATATCAATAGTAATAACTATCTCTCTGGTATACAAAAACATTGTACATGCCAAAAAATCAGACATGTCAAATTGTTTTTAAAGCAGAAGCTTTTAAAGCAAATATTCATTCATTTAAAAATATATATAGCACCCTTTCACGGTAACTACTCAAAAGCGCTCCCAATTCCAGTGCAGACAAAAATGTAAATGTTCAAATGACGATAAAAAGTACCACTACATATTACATGATTTAGGGAACATGCACAACTTCAAAAAAGGCCATTCCAAACACTAGGGCCTACCACAGAGAATGCAAGGTTTTGAATAGCATTTGTATGGGCAAATGGAACCACAAGAAATAAGTTTGACAGTACTGAGAATTTAGATTTTAAGACAATGACAGCGGGAAATGTTTTGAGTGCCGATGTCACTCATTTGTGGATAAATTCATATTTTAGCTCTTTGCCTGTTGCTACAAGTCTGCTTATGAGTGGCTACATTTAGCTGTTTAACATAATTTTTTCCGTTCAAAAAATTTGTTTCAATAGGTACTTCCACAATTTGGATATTTAACCATTAAAATATTTCTTGCATTTAACAACTTCAGGTAAATACTGGTTGGCATTACTGCACTGTTGAGGAATAAAAAAGAGAAACAAAATGACATAATAATAATAATAATAGTTACAATAATAAAATGATTTATATGGCACAGTAGCACAAGCTCAGGCCAAAGAAAGGGTGTGGCAGGATAAGTTTAAAAAATCCATGATACTTCAATAAAGGTCCTTCTTGAAATAATGGCTTTCAGATACAACTGTATAGCCAAGAAGCCAACATCACAATGCTGCAAATAACTCCAAAGAGTTAATTTAGAATAATTGTAATGGTAATGTATCAGAATGAATTAACTTCAACTGTGAACTTTAATGTGAACATGGGCATTTCTTAGAATAGATGTGGCAATTTCTATTAAAAGTACCAGGTGACAACCTTGCATAAAACATAATAGAAAATGGAATCAAAACGACAGTATTTTACCATTTTATGTGGAAGTTGCGAAATATTCCACATCCCAGGAATTTATGCCACAACAATAAAGTTAAGTTACCAGACTATTTTAATTTCAGCAAGTTTCTTTTACCATTCATCTAAAGACTAAAGGACAACATAAAATCAAATGACCGGCACTTTCTTTGTACCCAGTTAGTTGCAAAACTGACTATTAATCAATTTCCTAAATTGTTAGTTTGCTATACAAGGAATTAAACGCATGCAGTTTTAGCATAAACAAAACTTCACACCAACCTATTAGTGCACTAATAACAGCAAAATCCAGGTAATTGCCTATAGCTGTTCAAATAAGATTATTAAACAGCTAGTGCAAAGTGCAAGAACATTTATTACGAAAACACCAAGGAACACAGCACACGTCATTTCATTCAAATAGAACACAGACCTGCACTATTAGAAAACCGCAGATCTCCAAATGTGCAGTGCACGCAAGGATAGTTCAAAGCTACTACAAAAGAACGTCACTGGGCAACGCATGCTAGCAGGGCACCATTACCGGTTGGCTGGAGCCCAGGTCCATAGGCCTTGATCGAGTTGACATCCACCATTTTGCTTGGATTGATGTGTGCTTTGAATGGAGAGCGAGGAATCGGTCTGTCATTGTAGAGGATGTTGATTGTATACTCTCCAGGTTCTGTTGGCCAGTAGCGTACATCACAGGTTCCATCGCCCTTATCAAAGCATTCAATCTTAGCTTCACACGGTCCCTCTATTGTCAGGCCCAGTCCACCAGGTCCAGCCTCCCGAGTGTCGATCGTGAAATTGGCTGGAGTGTTAGCCTTGCCTCCTGTCAATCCGGGCCCATAGGCTTTCACTTTGGTCGGGTCACAGACTACTGGCTGGACAGCTGCATCCTTAACTGCAGTCACATGGAAAGGACTCTTTGGCACTGGCTGGCCAGCGAACATCACCTGGATCGAATGTGGACCCGGCTCCGTTGGAGTGAACTTGGCAGCAAAGCCATCAATCGTCTCCTCAATTCTTGCTGCCATCACTTTTCCTGATGGACTTGTTACAATGACCTGGACTTGACCCTTCCCTGCTCCAGTTGTGATGATGTCAAAGTCCACTTCCTTTCCAACTGGGATTCCTATTGAGATGCAATTGGCAAAAGGAATGACCTCTAACTGAACTATAAACTCCACTGAAAGTTAACAGTGCCTAAGCATTGCATTATGTCATCCAACCGTAACTCAAAGAAACAAGTACATCAATCTTTCTCAGTATTCACAGAAACTACTTCATACTCATGAGTCATTAAAGGACTTCATACTCACGAGTCATTAAAGGACTTCATACTCACGAGTCATTAAAGGACTTCATACTCACGAGTCATTAAACGACTTCATACTCACGAGTCATTAAAAATTCACACAAAACACTTAAACAGTTCAACTTGTCAGAGTAGATTTAAACCGAACTCTTAACAATACATAGATGATGTCTTATAAAAAGAAGTGACTATGTTGAGAAAATTATATACACGAAACATAACTATATAAACATAAACTATATTCACAAACCATACATAAACAAACAACTAATTGCAAAACATGATAAAAGTGTAAACAAATATATTGTACAACTGAATAATAAAATCAATTTTATGTATTAAATATATAATCGTTATAGAACAGAACATCAAAATGACACTGAATCAATTCATCATCATTATGAATAATCAGTCAATCAATCAATCAAAATATATATCAAAATATTGATATAGCGCCCCTTCAAGATATCTACTCAGAGGCGCTCAAGGCAGTCAAGTACAACCCAATGAGCAAACCTCGCTTGCAGAAATCTGTAGCTGCCCTGGTGCAACAACAAACAGATATTGCTTTAAAGTCATACTGCACATAGCAGATTCAAAGTAAGTAATCTCAAGTACGTACTGTCTTCCAGTCCTTGTACAACAACACGTCCGACATCAACGCTAGGCTCAACTTGGATCTTGTATGGACTGGTTGGTATCTCCTGATCAGCAAAGAAAACGTTTGCTGTGTAGGTGCCAACCGTCGTTGGCTCAAAGTCAATGCGAAACGTGTTGTCCTTGTTGTCAATTGTCTTCACTGGTATGTCGAGGCCACGCTCGTTTGTCAAAGCAATTGCGACATCACCTAGATGAAACATCATGCATTCAAAACAGATTCAGCAAAATCCACGCAGCTGCTTACTTTACTATTTTACTGCAAGTGGCAACTAGTTACTTAAACAACACTTAAACAATACAATAAACAATACAATAAACAATACAATAAACAATACAATAAACAATACATTAAACAATACAATAAACAATACAACAAACAATACAATAAACAATACATTAAACAATACATTAAACAATACATTAAACAATACAATAAACAATACATTAAACAATACATTAAACAATACTGTGCGACAGTAACTTCCCTATCGGAAAAGGAGCTCTCATATGGAAGCATCTGTTTTCGAGAAATCATAAGTAAACATCATTGGTAGAATTCAATATCAATCTTGCAGAAACGTTTATTAAGCGCACTTATAATAATCTAAATCTCTTTCAAAATCTTGAGTGCAAATCAACAATTACAGCAGTTTAAAATCTTCCTTGCAAAAGAATCGTTGCAAATATGAGCAGAACAAAATAAAAAGAGGCTTGTCAATATTGAAATGCTAATGTGACCCAAGGTTGTAACTGTGCTACCCCACAGCACAATGTTTTATTAATATTTTTATTAAAGTAAAAGGCAATTAATTGTTTAAGCTATATTTGCCAGCAATCATTTAATGCGTACCAGGTCCTGCTTCAGAACAGTCAACGACAAGGTTGGTCGGCTGAAAGGTCTTGACCGGTCTTTCAACAGCAGGTCCATAGACCTTGACCCTTGCTGGGTTGCTTGCTTCCTGTACGTACACCTAATTAGTGAAACGTAACAACATAAGATCATTCATTCATTCTGGCATTTATATAGCATATATAGTGTAGAATATACTCAAGAGCACTCCCAATAGAGCCATGGCAAAAGAAGAAAGACTTAATTGATTTATAAAACTTGCTTTTATTGGTCAGAGACAAGGTGGGACCTGCAACCGAGAAACCTTGACATTCCCTCGCAGACAAGCGAGTCTGGGGAACTAAGAGTTCCCTACTTGACAGAGTAAAGCATTCAACACACTAATAACAACTTTGAGAGACTACCCTCTAACTGTCGATGGCACCCAGCCAAAAAAACTGAATCTTAGAAGGGTTTAAGAGAAGCCGATTTGAGGCGATCCGAGAGGAAAGAACACACATAGTCAATCAGTCAGGTACATCTTGGTGCACAGTAGCAACTGTAGCAATTGGATGAGAATGGATGCCAGTGCAGCAGAAACTAGATATATACATGAACTACGTATTAGGTCACATAATCACAATCGAACACCAAAACTCTTTCCCCATGTTCACATTTCATTATCCCAAATGGAGTTATAATTCTCAGTCAAAATAATTACACTCATGAGGCACTTCACATTTTGCAGACAATGGACCTTTAATTGTGCAAACCACTACTTTGAGGTAAAATCTAGGAATCAACGATGCTCACTCTTAACATCACATGCACAGCTGAATCAACAAAACCCATTGAATATATACGATGCTGGGAATAGGGGAGATATAGACTAAGGGTCATTAACCATCAAAAACTCACTCTGTATGGACTGTTGGGGATTGACACTCCACCATAAGATATGATGATCGTGTGTTTGTTGTTACGACGTGGCATGTAGCGGCAGAAGAAGGTTCCATCTTTGTTGTCCTTGATGATGACATCTACTGGATTATAGTCAGCATCCATTGCAGCGATGTGCAGCGGAGCACGACCAGCACGGCGAGTGTCCACGGTGAACTCCGCCCACTTGTTGACTGTCACTCCGGTCTTCTGAAGTCCAGGTCCAGAGGCCTCCACTTTCGTCGGGTCAAAGTCGGCCGTCATTGGCTTGATGTCGGCCATGTATGGAGACTTGGGTATGTCTTCTTCGTTACACAGTATGTGGACGGCATATTCGCCAGGCGCTGTTGGCCAGTACGAGATGTCCGCTGACCCATCGCCATTGTCCTTGCAGTCAATCTTTGCCTGAGACGGACCCTCAATGGAGAACCCTGAAGAATAACAAACAACAAACATATGAAGATTAACAACTGAATTAGAAACCAGGTCAAAGTTTCTTAATTTAATAGTTTCTGGATAGATTTAACAGTCATTATTACTTCTTAATAGAGTTCAACTCTGAAAATAAACACAAGGTTTCAGGTGCATTTCCTTATTTCGAATTGTAATATTCTAATGTGTTAACTGTCGTATATATCACGCTAGCAAGACTTCATATTTCTGCTGTTTCCGAATATAAACTGATTTCGTGAACAATACCGAATTTTCGACTTGACTTCACTTAATTCAAAAGTTAAAGTCCCAGCATCCACACCCGTAATTATGGCCATCATTGGGCCCACAGCTGGTCACCAGTTTCCATCTGTAAAGTTGTGATCTGCTATGCACCAAAGAACTTTGGCTTTCTGGGGTAGGCTAGATAAAACATATCTGTATATGTTAAAAATTACAATACAAATTTCATTAAAAGTTAAGAAATTCTTTAAAAAAATTAGAACATACAGTAAAGCATTAGTATATAAGCATCTTAAGATAGGAATTTCAGAATCAAATGGTTTTCTTTCTGCTCTCGTTTTCTACTGGTGCCATCTAATAAAATGCTCACACATTAGAATATCAAACAGGGAAGATAAGACTAACATATATGCATCAGATATAAGTTATCTGAGTTTTCGACATCAAACTAAAAACAATTCATGGCGTGTATCCTTGATATAGTGCTACACAAATTTTCGGTTACAGTACAATACATGCCATTAACAATCAAAGATGGAATGTAAAGTGCTCACCAAGTGCTCCTGTTTCTCCGTTGGTTTCCACTGTGAAGCAGGCTGCATATCCGACAACACCTTGCTCCAGACCCGGTCCATAGGCCCTGATGCGCGTCTCCTTCGTTGGCCCAACCTCCACCTTGAAAGGACTCTTCGTAATAGGCTGGCCACCATAGTTCACGTTCACGACGTAGTGACCGGGTTTCTTTGGTGTATAGATGCATTCGTAGGTGACCGGATCCAGCTTGCGTACACGAATTCGCTCTTCGATACCACCAGGTCCAATGACCTTGACGTTGAGGTCACCATCTCCAGCACCCTGAGTATGAACCTTGAAATCAGCGTCGTCACCCACACGTACGCCTTTTGGCTGAATACCACGACCAGTTGCATAGCACCTTCTTGCATCAGCAGCTGCAAAGTCAAAAAAACCAGTTCAGTGCATCTATCTCGTCAGTAAATACTAAAAATACAAACATGCAATAGAGCACAATTGAACTTGCAGGGCATCATAAACTGCTTGTACATGCACAGCACATTGGGAAATACAAAGAAGTGCAATGCAGCTGACAAGATCTGAAGTGCAATGTAGGTGATAAGATCTGAAATGCAATGATGATAAGATCTGAAGTGCAATGCAGCTGATAAGATCTGAAGTCCACTGCAGGTGATAAGATCTGAAGTGCAATGCAGATGATAAGATCTGAAGTACAAAGCAGGTAATAAGATCTGAAGTGCAATGCAGCTGATAAGATCTGAAGTCCACTGCAGCTGATAAGATCTGAAGTCCACTGCAGGTGATAAGATCTGAAGTGCAATGCAGGTGATAAGATCTGAAGTGCAAAGCAGGTGATAAGATCTTAAATGCAATGCAGGTGACAAGATCTGAAGTGCACTGCAGGTGACCAGATCTGAAGTTCAATGCAGGTAACAAGATATGAAGTGCAGTGCAGGTAACAAGATCTGAAGTGCAATGCAGGTGACAAGATCCAAAGTACAATGCAGGTGATAAGATTTGAAGAGCTTCACAAAATACATTTCTTGAAATAGTGACTAATATATTAAATTATACAGTCAAGAAGCCAACATCAGAATACTGCAATGTTTGCCATTTTAATAACTGCATTCACCACTCAATAATAATGACCAATCAAGTGATTAGCGCGCTGGACTATTAAACGTTTAAATTCCAACCAGAGCAGAAAGATGCCTCAACATTACCACTCCAAATGTGCCCCTTAGTGAACTAGACTGTAAAATGAGTACATGGACCAGACCCTGACAGCATAAGCCCAGGTCTACAAAAAGAAATTGCAAACACTTCATATCTATATAAAAACTTCGAGATTAGCTCATATGAGTGCCCTTTTTCTTCATGGCAATCACATTGGCAATCTGCTCCTCTGCACTGTCAGTCACTTTCACTGCTGTTATGATTTTGGTGATGTCACGTAAAGGCCTTTTGCACAAAGTTGAAAAGCACATTGAAACCAAGAACGTCTAAATTATTCACAAAGTAAAATTATGGCCTTCAAACAATTTCACTTACGAGGCTTCTTCATCAGCGGAACTCCTTGAGGCTCTGTTAAACAGAAAACATGAACTTTAATATAACAAAGTCCTTTTTTATTGATCCCAACAACAAGTGATACAAGTATGATTCAAATCAAGCGATAAGAAAAGGTCCAATAAGAAAGCAAACCCTGAAGAGATATATTAGAAAACAGTTTGCCCCGGTGTAGCAATGACTGTTGCTTGGTAATCATAACAATGTAAATATTTAAAAACTCTCAGAACGGATGTCTGTAAAACATATTGACAATTAAGCAGATACAACTTATGATATCCTCTTCATAGTCAGGTTTATATTAATTACTTGAAGTAAATTGTTATTAAAATTTATTCCTTACAAATTACTATACCATGCTTTTAAAAATAACAAATCAACATTATTTAATTAAATATTAATATACTTCATTTAATAATTAATTAATAAAAGCCTCCACAGGGCTTAAAAATCTAAGAAAATCACAGATTTTCCAGTTGATACACAGAAATGTGAAATACCTCATCACACAACATACAACACTCACCGCTACAATGATATAACATGTAAAGCCACTTCAACACAATTTAATTCATTGTTGTCTTTATAAAGAAGATCTTTATCATTTAATAAGATTCTAACAGAATATCTTTTACACAATAGTACACATCTCTCAGAGGTCAGAAGCCCTCACACTTCTCGAAAGAAGACACAAAACTGCTTCGAGTGTTTAACCTTACAAAACCATGTTTGCTATCTTAATAAATACTACTTTTACTAATCTTATCTATGAAGCACTCAATACTTGCAGTGAATAATTAACAATGCTACACCTAGGATAGCCTTTCGAAATGGGTTTTACTATGAAATCAATCAACAGTAATTATTTCTTCACATACCGGGTAACTCATTATTATGCCTGATATCTCTATACTTCATTTAAACATACACACACATATATACATACATAAGCATGCATAAATACCAACTTACATGTAAATAGGATTATACATACATGCACACATGTACACATACATACACATGACCAAAGAGACATACATGTTGGCAGTATCATCAAACAGCATTATTTGCAATTTATTTGGAAAAGATACTGCAGAAAATGATATATAATAAGCATTAAATGATTAAGTTTGGTAAGGATGCAGGGCAAAGTAAAGTAAATTCAGGTGAAATAAAATAATAGATTCTTCATAATAAATCTATAATTAAATCAGTCCTCCAAGCCATAGCCCAGGATGGGAAGGTTATTTGGTGAAGAAAGTGCAAACTGATGACAACAACCCAATCGCATGGCCCCATTAAGAATTGGTACATCTTCATCAAGTGGGTCATGTATACACATCAAGGGGGAAATAAAATAATATAGCGCAAATAAAGTTTTTACCAATAGAGCAGACCATCAACAAGTTAAGCAAAGGAATAAAAATAATCCAAACATTGCATTTAAGCACACACAAAAATACCTGCATCATGTAGGAAGTGAAAATTTTTGGAAATAAACAGTAAATGGCATCAAACAGAAGTTCATATAAAGGATGAGGACAGAGGTTAAAGTTGGCAAATATAATGGAAGGAATTCATTTGGAAAACAACATAACACATTGGAAACTTACGAACGCCGATGTATGGCGGTCGAGTTGCTATGGAAATGGCCAAAATACGAATATAATTCATTAAAAAAGATATTTTAAAAAACTAGTTAAACTTCTTATATGATAAAACATATTCCATAGCAATGGTTCTCAGACTTTCAGATGCTGCAGACCGGTAATTGTTTTATCAGCCTTTTCACAGAAAATTTAACAAAATGCCTCAGCTATATGAAAATTGAAAAGAGACAAATTCCAGTAACCACTATAAATCAGTTCCTAGAGATCAAATTTTACATTCGAACAACTTTAAATGGAGAAATAAAATATATGGGTAATGTCGTTCCTTGACAAGAACTTGATAAGGTTCTGTAAAATGTTTCACTAAACCTAAAAATTATGAAGCTTAAAAAAATAACTTGGAAAACACAAAGACATTTACAAATTTCAACCAGATTAGACTAAATTCTTAGATTTCTGAATTAGCAAAAGAAATAGATGAACGTCTCAGCTGAGTATATACATAAGTATAAAAGGTGATCCAGCAGAAATATTGAACTGAACCCCATATGTGGTAATTCAAAATAGTCAAGACAAATAATCACATGCACCTCTTGGTGTGACAATCAAATGCTAACATAATCAATGAAAATGAAGTCTACCACTAACCTAGAAATACAAACTTGATACACCTAAACATGTCCCAAATAATAAATGGTAAATGGCAATGAGCTTCTTAGAATTTAAAAATTGCAACTAATATGAGCAAACTAAAGATATCTCACACTGACCTATTTTTAGCAACAAAAACCCATTTATCAAGACTTCCAATTCTGAAGCTGTTAGCAATTCAAGTGAGCTTGTCATATTCCAGAAGAACAGCGAAAACTATTCAATCGAATTGGATGAGCTAGATGTTTACTTACGCTGTCTTGAAGGTTGTTCAACTACAGGAGTGCCAGGACCTTTGCTAGTAGCTAGTATAAAAACAAGAAGTAATTGTCTGCAATTACTAGACATGATTGATAACATGAATGAACATATGCAAGCTAATGCGTTTTTATTACATATATCTCGTAACAGTCTATTCAGTTTGTCACAAGAAATTCTCAACATGAAGCAAATTAGTCCAAGCACAAAAACTGAACTGCCTCTTTAATACTTTCAAAATCATAATGTACAAATAAAGTCAAGATCCATGAGCTAATACACTGTAAAGGCAAATCAGCAAGTTATTAAAATCTGCATCAAATACCAAAACCTTCAGTAGTATGAAAGTATCTAGTCTCCATTAGCATCTAACAAGCAGTCAAATTATGCAGTCATAACAAATTACAGAAAGCTGCTAAAGAAAGATGATACAATTTAAATGCAAGCTAAAGTAAATAAATGCAAATGGAAAACAAAGCATAGCTTAATAATCATTATAAACATCTCAGATTTCAAAATGACGACTCAGATGTGTGTCTTGAAACATCTTATTGTAACGGTATAGAGCTATGTGAGAAACTCTCATTACAACACATTCCATTTTATCACATGATTTCTCATAGAACATATACAGAGACTTGGATCCAAAATAATGCACAATGACCACATTCAAACACAGAGCGACCCTTGATGTGCCTCAGAAAGTCAGTAAAATATCGGTGTTTCTGGTTAATCAACGACAACTGAAAATAAATTGCAATTATGCCATTACATTGACCTATTACCGATGCAAAGATAAGAATAAGAGTAATAATGACGTACTGGTAACAGGACTCGTTCGCTACTTTAATTTAGTCAGGAAAATCGATATCAAGCCAAAAGGTCAATAGCCAATGTCCTAGGCATCTGTAAACACAACTTCCTGGAAAGTCCAAATATATTCATTGCAAGTAAGCAGCAGTCAGCGTAAACCAAAGATCGAGATTTAAAACAGAAATTAGAACTTAAGCTTCTTTAGCATAACAGATTCATTCACTTACGAGAAGCCAATGACGCTCTTGCAGCATCAACTACAAAAGAAACAAATTTCCTAACGTTCAGAATCTCACCATCGCTAGTTTATTCAAGAACACAAAACTGTTAATGGAACCTTTGCACATTCACTTACTAGGGCCAAAAATAAATGGAGCGACTATTGCTATTTCCTCCCTGCAATTGATATTTGCTCTTTATGCTCGTGATTAATTCAAAGACATTTTACTTAAAATTACATAGTAACTTCCAATAACTGATGCATATTATAAATTAATTAAATATCTGCACCTAAAATTAAAAAATTGCCCTGTACAATTTTTCTCAGTACTATACAAAAATCAGCATCAGAGAGCAGCTTGTTAACTTGCCTGTTTTAATGCTTCCTTAGCAACTTTACTTGAAGACAAAAGCTAAAGTCAAGTTACCATTAACTATGTTCTGTCTCTCACTGACCATCCAAACAGTACTGGCAAATGACTTTACATATACTTCTTTGCTGGTCTAAATATCTCAGTGATTCTAACATATCTTACATCTGAAAGCCATTCATCTAATCACTTAGCCATTCTAAAATCTCTCACATAGCTTAACCATTCATCTAACCTCTTAGTTTTCTTACCCATTCTAAATTCTCACATATCTTAGCCATTCATCTAATCTCTTAGCTATGATATCACATATCTTAGCCAATTTAAAACCTTTCACATATCATACCTCTCTTACCCAATCAATTAATATCTTAGATCACTCAACAATTTTAGAATATGCTTGAAACAATTACTGACTACAGTCCATGGATGTATTATGAAAACAGCACTGCACGAGTTATTAGATAAAAATCATTATATAATATCTTATGGTACACATTACAGTCGGTAATTCTGCTAAAGTCAAACTGTTAAAACCAATTGATTGATTTTGAAACTTCATACTTGGTGGGCAACTTTTGGCTGGAGGCAGCCCTGGAAAAAGAAACAGAACCAGTTGAGTTACTATAGCACGCATCCTCAGGCTTTTCAAAGATGTATGTATAACAAACAAAGAAAGAAAAATTAGAAAATGAAACTTTGATTTATGGAAGGTTCTTAACATAATAAACTCTAAATTGTTTACTACAAGTAGGCTAATAACATAAAAAAGCATTACTATAACTTAAATAACTGTTTTCTGAGAGGCAATTTCATTCCCACACATTATTCCTTTCACAACTAGGTTGCACAATGACTAATTACTCATTCGTTCCAACTGCTTCTTCATGAAGAAATGTGCATCATTAAACTTGACTGAAATGCCTTATCTCAAATATCTGCTTCAAACCACAGCCATAAGAAAAGAGAACTTGTATTATCTCATGGTCTGATGGTCCTCAGTTGTTTTTTCTGTTTCATATACTTGTTATTGTTTATTTTGGTCAAATTTATCTTCGGTCGAGGAATGCAATAAAAATGGTTGGCTATGGTTATGGTTATTACACAGTCCCCTCATTACATTTAGAGCTAAAGACAACTTAATGATAGCTTGTTGAATATACTTACTGCTTGGGTCAATATGAGCTCCTCCATCTGCAAATACAATATAAAAACAAGTCAAAACATCTTTCAACACTGAATTGTTGTTTTAAACAGAAACTTAATTAGCCAAACAGTGAATCAACATGTACTTAATAACCTGATAAACAGAATCAACAGGAAGACAGAAACACAAGTAAATGAAGCCACTAGAACTCCTTATATTAAAATCTTCCATAATAGACCTCATACCAGACAACTGTAAATAATTACGAGTGAATTGTCTCTTTACATTTTACATACTGAAATATACTGGGAAACTAGTAATTCTTTTCATAATAAAAATGTCAACTATAGCGTAAGCCTATTTTACTTAAACGTTAGGTTAACAAAGGAAAATCAGAACATACCACGTGAAACTGCAACTGGATAAGGACTGGTGGGAATAGGTTTTCCAGCAAAGAAAATGTTGACACTGTGCAGTCCTTCAACCAGAGGGATATACTCAACGTACCACACATCATCGGACTTCCTTGCGACAAGTGGTCGAATTGTGTCTTTCTGGCCTGCAGGGTCAACTATGCCAATATCAACTACACCAACACCAGCACCTGAATATCACATAAGAAAAACAGAAATATGAAGGAACTGGCAACTTGTGAATTAGATATTACTTCTCAGTAGCAAAACAATAAACTTAAAGCCATCAATTTTATATTTTGGTACTATGCTTGACAAATTTTACTGACAATTTATATGTTGTGGAAAACTGTGCATTCAACAAAAATTATACTTTCAATTACAAGCAAAACTGAGATTGGGGCAACATCTATGTTTAAGAGTGTTGAAGCAGCCTTCATAAAGCAAATTGAATAAATTCAGATTATTTTAAACAAATTTCATATACAGTGAAATATTGTTAACATGCACAACAACAAGACAGAAGTCCTTATGAAAATGATAGCATTAATATAGCGACTGATGAAAACATTGAGTTTGCTATTATCTTGGGCAACAAGGCGCCTAGCACATTGAGATTAACCAACTACGACTGTTGTATCACCCTTGATGCAATACAACTGTTACAGTTTAATTCAGAAGTGCAAACACGCCTCGACGGCACAACTGCAGTTGTAATGCAGAGCAATTGTGTACGAAGTTACGGCCGAGGGTCAAACCCGCTCACTCGGTGCACACTCAGTGTTATGGGCCAACCGCTCTAACCACTAAGCCACCATATCACACATGCAGGATGAAGATGTGCCATTGTGAGACCTGGGGTTAGGAGGAGAGGATTTCTTGCTGAAGATAAACTCACATGACCTTTTGTCACGATGCTCTCTCTGTCTATCACTCTTGTTCTCTCTCTCTCACGTTCATCAACAAAGCCTGACAAATGTGATCCGTCTCTATTCCTCTCTCATCCACTGAAAACTTAATTGACTTCCGAGGTACATTGAAGCCACCTCAGTACACGTGTCCGCTCTCCTCTCTTTCATCGTCCATGGCAACCATAGTTGAAGACTTGATAAACATTGCATCTCCGCTTATGTTCGAAACACACGGAACACTTTGATGAAGCGCCTAGATATGTCCATCTTTCTCATCTTTCTCTAATCCATGGTAGGTATTACCTTTAACTTGATGCCCTCATAAGCCACTGATACACCACCTATTCAAAACTACTTGCTTCTTTTCATTTTACTTCCGCATATGCAAATATGCATGTGTATTTGAATTTAGCAGAGTAAATGTAATTTTAGCTAACATTGATGTTCCTAGATTTGCTGACAAAACACTTGTGCAAAGGTAGGTAACACATGTACAATACTATTTTACCAATCTGACAGACATGTCAAATCACATGGGAATAACGTGTAACAGCGTTTCACTTTAAGTTAGATAAATGATTTACCTTTTGTGTGAACTTCGAAGTATGTCTTGCGATTGGCCACGATTCCAGTTCGTTCAATGCCAGGCCCGGTGGCCGTCACTTTTGATGCATCGCCCGGAAAACCTTCCACTCCCACATTGAAAGGACTTCGTGGAATCTCTTGTCCAGCAAACTTCACAATCACTTTATACTGTCCAGCCATGGTGGGCACATATACGCAGTTGTACGAAAGATTTCGGTCATTAGTAAAGATGATTTCACACTGAAAATCAAAACCATTAAATTGAAGCTATAATAGTATAATACAACTGACTGCAGTACAAAGTCTAAATTGCAACTGCATATCTGCATTATATCTCTTCACGAGAAACTGATGACAGGCAGAAATAGAAAAAATTGACGACCATAATCCCAATATCTAAATAAACACCACCACCTCACAGGCCGATTTGCCTTGGCCAACATTCATACACAAGCTGTACAATAATGCTGAATTATTTGAAATACGGTGGTGCACGAAAGCCAAGAAAACCTACACAGCGGGCTAAGCTTCACACAAATCTCTTAACGATCATACTGGTAAACTACACATTTCAGAGATTGTCAAAACTTACAACAGAAAAGTTATGATCTTCACTCACTAGTAGTGAAACGGATGCTGAGCATCTTTGCAAGTCAGGTTAATTCTGTATATAATTCCTCAAAGTGCTTTGTACCTTCATTAACTAATTAAAAAACTAATAAAAATGGATAAAGCAACTATCTGATAAAATTAAGCACAGACTCTTTTCATTTAACACAACAAAAATAGAAAACTCAACAGTAAAACTTACAAAGTATATGCTTGACAAGTTGTAGAGACATTCTTATTATTAGGACTAAGCATATCCTGTCATCCAAAAGCTTTGCTGGTGAAAATGATTTTCATTTACATTTTTTTATGACAGACATCAAAGCCCTAACTTCTGGGTTTGCAGTCTAGCATGTAACCATCCCATAACGGGTTTAATCTATCAAAGCTAATAACGTACTGGTTCCTGTGTTCCTCTTGGATTGATGACTATTACTTCAACTTCACCCCGACCTGCACTGAATGTCTCCACTATAAACCGCGCTGGGTTGCCGGCCGTGTTTCCAATCGGTTCGATGCCTGTTGTCAGTGAAAAAAAGTAGACATTCTTGAAACATCTATAATTTAATCGTTATTTTATTAGCAATAAATGCCTATTTACCTCTGTTAAGAGAGAAACCTTACCTAGCACATTAATGTAGGACCTACAGAAACCCTATTCCTAATCTTTCTTGCAGAAAAATCAATTGATCTAGGATAACCTTTGCAGAAAACTAATTGACAGAATATACGACACTGAAAAGTTTACTTCATACTGCAATGTCTAATTCTTTGACGACAGCCTTAATTTCTGAATTAAATGGACTCTTGATTGTTTTAATGAATGTATTTATAACAGTTGAGCTTGCTAACGTTTTTGCCAGACCAGTGCACTCATAGACCACTATGCATGCATCATCTGCCATTTTAATCCATGCACAAATTTATCAACTGCTTCTATGGATTGATCAGCTGTTTTTATTGATGAGCTGATAAAAATAATTGAATTAGTGACAAATATATATATGTATATACATAGATCAATCAATCAAAAATCAATAGACCAATAAATGGGGTGCCCTGTACCTGGGCCGTATGCTTTAACTCTGGCAGGATTTGTTTTTGGTCGAAGAGGAGCTCCTGGCTTCAGTTTTGCATTTGGAAATTGGGAGAGATAGGTCATCATGCTAAGTTCATCAACCTTTGGATTGCACATTTCCACTGGCCTGATGAGCTGCAATGAAAAAGACATCCCAGTCAATATATATGCACAGACTCTACAAATGCCAGCACAAGGACTAGCAGTTACTACCAGTTCCTCCCACTCTAGCTCCTCCTCCTCTTCCTCATTTTTCTCCTCCTCCTCCTATGCCAGTACAGAAGTTTAAATGGCTCAGAGATTACTAATTGATCATGTAGTAATGGCAGAGATATTTGAGTGGGTGTAGAAGATGCCTGCAGTGGTAGGTAACTAGGCTCAGCCTGTAGTAAGACACAGGACTATGGAATTCAACAAGGAACATAAGAAGCCCAGATTATACAAGGCTAACAGGTTTTAGATTGCAATGCTGGCTCTTATCTGTTTCTTGCTATGTCTCTGCCTCTGTCTGTCTGTCTCTCTGTCTGTCTGTCTCTGTCTGTCTCACTCTCTCTCACTATGTCCAGATCTCTTTCTTTCCCCCCTTTTAGCACACCTACCAAAGTCAACAATCTTTTCCTGTTAACCACAAGTATCTCCATTGCTTGGTTTTTTTCTGATATCATCCTGTGATTATTTGTATTCTTTCATAAAATAAGCATTGAAATAAGATCCTCTGCTTTGTACTGTCAGCAGGTCTTTGCATTTCACTAGATTGGATATGACTTTGCAGACAGCAAATCTGGAGAGAAACTGCAATGTAATGTAAAATGCAAATAATGATGATGATATTGATTTGTTGTTGTAAGTAACTTGCCAGATGACAGACCGCATCATGGCTTAAAAAAAAATTAGAACTGACTACAATTTAGAATAGAGGTAATGGCAGATGATCAATGATGATTTCTGTTTGTTATTAATACAAGGTTGGCACACTGCAACCTTGTTAACAATAGATATGCAATAAAAGATGCTTTCATGAAGAGAATCAGCTTATTTATTTAGCTGTTCTAATAGGAAAGATTACAGAAATAGATCTCTGAAAAACCATGAAAAAAAGTCAAGAAGCAATCATTGACAGATCAATTACTGATATAAGAAAGAACTTTCTTCTAGCTAGAATAATTTGAAAAATCTGTTGTAAGCATCAAGCCAAATGTTGAATTGATGATCTTATCCAGTCTCGAACATCAGGATGTATTATGTATTACTCTGCATTCTGTCTGACACTTGGGCTACCTCATTCTTCCACTCACAGACCAATTCACGTGCAAGTGTTCAAAAAACAAAGCAAACAACTCAAATATCAGAGAACAGCCTGTAACATGGGTTAAACAGGTTCAGGATCCATGACAGACAGCTTACACAAATGCAAAACAGTTGACTATAATTATTCATCTAGATGCCAGTTACCAGTTCAGCACCAGTCTACTGTTGTTTTTCCACATGTCTATAAACTTGCCAAAGCTAGAAGCACACTACTGTTTGTCGGCCTTTTTCTCGGCACATGCCATTTTCACTAATAACAGCGATAGACGGTTAGCAAGAGTTGACTAGTGATATTGGTTTCAAAAACCTGCATGTCACTTTCCTGGTTCAGTCTGGGACTCAAAGGTGAAGCTGGATCAAGAACTTAGTTTTTCTCAGCACACAGATCAGCTTACCTGTAGTTACTGTCATCCGCCACGTCAATTATGGGCTATTTCTCACCCCTGTCCCATGTCTATGTTGTGATCCTTATCCAAGCCTCTGCTATCCTGGTGTGTCTGCTATTTGTATGGATTGGTTGCCTTGACTGGGTCCTCTGCTCTATTGCTTGTCTTATTGGATGCATTCCTAAACATGCTTCTGTTTCTGTATATACGTGAAACGTATTGCACTGACTTCCTATTACACGATGCATTTTACACCGGTTGCTGTCCGGGCCTGGCCTCTTTCGTTAAGCCTATGCCTACCTCTATGATCTTTTTTGTCTCCGATACAGCTGGCTGTTAAGCCCACCCATCTTCTGCTGTGGATGAACTCTTAATCCCTTGGACTCGCCCCTCATTTAACAGCACCCTTCTTTCTTAGTTGTTGGACCCTCCCTTTGGAATAGCCCTCCATAAGAGATTTGCCTGCTGCTAAGGGGTAGTGTGCCTGCATTTTATAAGTTGCTAAAGTCTAAATTTTACTGTCATTGTTGAGCTGAAAAAACCACCATGTAGGTTTATTGCAGGGGAGCTATATCAAGTTCCTGAAACGAGAGAATAATAACATCCCATATAACACTTGGGCATTTTTTCGTAGCAGTTATATCCACTACTCCTGATACTCAGTTAGATTTGTGCTGCCTACACATCAGTAGATGTGTTCACTGAAAATCTTTGGATCATAATTTCACACATGAAAACTTTAAACTTTATGCCATATTTATTCAGTTTTAAAACTACTTTTCCAAATCATTGCAATCCATCGATGGAACTCTTGCAATGAACAGATTTATCCTCCATTCACAATGTTGTCAAACCAGTCGTCATCTACTGAAGTGTTTGCCTTCATCATCACTGCTTAGAATTCAGAGTCATTTGCATCCTGTGAAGACATGTTGTCCCATTGTTGAAAGGTTTCTGCCTTGTCTATGATTTGCATGCAAGGTCTAATATGATTCCAGGTTACCAGCAGTTACAAAATGAACCAGTAGCTTGCCATATTCATGAAGATAAATAGCTCAAAATCATTGTTACAAATGTTCCAGGTACAAATGCTTTCTGTTTCTGTTCATTGGACCAAATTACTACATTCTGCCCAACTTCTATAACACCAGATCACAAACTCATAACGTTGATACGTTATGAGTTTGTGAAGACACTGCAGTGCATATAGAAAGAAAAAAACAACAATTAAAGACAGTATAGATCTACCATTATATCCTACACTCGATTTCTCTTTAAACCATTATTTACACTGATCTTTTAGGGTACATTAAGTTGAGCAGTAATAAAAGTAACTATTGCCAGAGTACTGTTGTAAACAGAATGCTAATAGTTAGGTCTCTCATTTATTCCAGCTTTCCTCAGCAAAGCCATTAAACCAGCTGATATATTTACAGTAAAAGCTCAGTCCAACTGGTGGCACAAATTAGCAGAGCAAACCAGCTGGCTACAACCTGCAGACCTGCTAAGAATGAGACCACAGCAAGAAGCAAGCAAAGGACCTGAAGAATGAGAAGAGGTTAGCCAATGGCAATCCAGAATCTGAATGTTATGTTGAGATAAATATGTGCCTAATCTACTTAGAAGCAAACATGCTGCACACTTTCATAAAATATTCTGGAATCATTATAATATAATCATTGTTGTTTTTGAGCCAAGAACCATTGTGTAATAACCATTAAAATTCTGTATCTGAACAACTTTCTGGATCCATGTCTGCATTTGAGATTGAGTGTTACAAAGATGGATGTTATAATGAATCTCAGGTGTATTGGCAGGGACGCATTAATTCTCCAGTTATACATTTCCAACCCTGACTGAGCTGTTAAAAGTAGTGTAGGATTTACTTCAGTCTCAGTGTAGGTAAATGTCATGCATGACAAATTAACCATGCAGAACATGCTCATTGATGCTCAGTCATATGAGCACTGGCTCACTCTTCCGGAACAGTCTTCCACTAAAAGACATACCGCTACTATCCCATTACAATCCGTGCACGCAGCATCGTCGTATCTTTTTAGATAGCCATGTCTAACACCATTGTGCCATTAATAAATTAACAAT
This sequence comes from Bimastos eiseni, assembly GCA_959347315.1. Taxonomy (NCBI): domain Eukaryota; kingdom Metazoa; phylum Annelida; class Clitellata; order Crassiclitellata; family Lumbricidae; genus Bimastos; species Bimastos eiseni. Next base: position 43,537,980 of record OY365808.1, on the reverse strand, counting down.
ATGACCAAAAAGAGTACATACAATACATACAATCATACATACAACATTAATTTTAGCATATTAAGCTGACAAAGGATATGATAAACAAATACTAAGATCATTCTGAAATCAGAATCTCTCCTCAGAGCAGCATATATCCTTCTGCCATTAGACACTCATATCATGGCTTCGCAGTGCTTTAATGAACTTCCCACAAGAGCAAACACTATTGAAATATCCAACTGAGTATGACTCAAGGGTAGATAATGTCAAACATAGAAGATCACAAGAAGTAGCTCAACCAGAACAGTGGTAGGCCTACTATTACATAAATTAGACAAACACAACCAACTGTAATCTACATCAATCAACCAATGCTTTGTAAACACAGGGCAACTGGTTTGGTTTTTTCATGGCAATTCCTATGTATCAAAAGTCACAAAAACGGCAAACATACCAACAATTTTTCATACAGAATTCATTGCTTCATCCCCAGTAAACAACAAACATAGGTAATGACGACTGTTACTATGGGAATGTCTCACCTGAGGGACATCCAGCCACTGTTCTGCAGCATCCATTGCTTCCGCTGCATTTACAACATTATTCTTTGGATTCCATTCTTGCCAGTCAGGACAAAGACCTATTCAGACAATTAAGTTACATTACTACACATTTGGCATTAGAAGTGAACATGAAGAACAAAAACCTGCCAACTAAAGCTAATCATTTGAATGACTGGTAGGCAAAGGGTCCAAACATATAACCATTCATTCTGCAGTGTATTGTATTTAAGCATTTGTAAAGCACCTATAGTAGGGTGCATCATTCAGAAGCACTCACATTGTACAAGGCCCCATGAAAAGAAGCAGGTCTTGAGATAAGCGAAAGAGGATGAGAGACTGCCAGACAGAATTGTAGAACACAAAGAATGAGAAAGTGCGTTCCAAAGAGAGGAACCAATTGAAGTAAAAGATCGAGACTAAGACTGAGCCAGAGCAGTTCAAAAATGGAGGACCATGAGGTCCAATCTATAGGAGCACTCAAGTGGATGGTGGGAGAAGGCTGAATGAGGCCAAAGTATTACGTCAACCAGATATTTAGGGGCAAGACCCACTGAGACACAAAGATAAAAATGAAGATTTAAAGTGTATGTGAGTCTGGAGAGGGAGCCAATGTAGCTAATAAATCAAAACCTTAAGTCCAAAAGTGTGGCACAGTGGCCGATTGGTTAGAGCGGTCGGCCCATAATGCTCAGTGTGCACTGAGTGAGTGGGTCTCACCTTCGTCTGAGGCATCACTGTGTGAGCAAGTCCTTCACTCACAATTGCTCGGCAGTACAACTGCAATTGCGCTGTTGAGGTGTGTGCACCCCAGAGCAAAAAAATACTAGAAGAAGGGCGATATCAAATTTCAGAATAAATATATAACTAAAAACAAGAGATCTCAAGATGCTGAAAAAGAATTTGTGTCTATACTCGACAGTGCTGGACAGTCAATCAAGGGCAGAAATTCGTGGAGATTTCTGCTCCACCTCTGCACTGCAGGTGGGAGGATGAGATGGTGAGTTGGCCACCTGCCCTCATATATCGAGTCTACGAAAGCAAAGCTGCTAACCTAATCCTACCCATGGCTGCCTCTCATGTTAGCTCAATGGATTGCTTTTACTCTTCTTCTAAACTATAAGCAAAGGAGGCATTAAAATTTACTTGACTTCAGTTCAAATATACAAGCCAGTGTAGTACAGCCCATTGCTCAAATTTCACTCTGGAGCAACTTAGGTGCAGCAATGCATGGATGAGAGTGGAGCACTGTTTGCCCCACCCTCTGCCTTCCCACAACCAGCTTCCTAGAAGCGAGACAAGCAGTGACTCAGAAGCAGCAATCCAAGTGCAGACAAAGAAATCATTGAGAAGGGAGTTTAGCAGCCATAGAAGCAGCATTTCGTCAGACATGAGGGATGACTTATATTGAGTACATTAGATACAAGTTGTTGCTGAAGTCATATCATCATCAAAGCATACAATAATCTATATAAGATTCTGCTGGGTTGTCCTGTTCAAAGGCAATTCACCATCTACCAGTCATCACCAAATCCACAACATTCAACACAATTCAATGCTCAAATTCATTCACAGCTATCTGAAAAAAAATCTGAAGTTGTCAACAAACATATTGGGACATAAGCAACATTTCACTAGATGTATTTGAAGCAAGCATACATCAACTTTCATTCAAGATCAGTTAGTGTCATTCCAGAGACAGATATTAGACACAAACATTGGAGACCACATATGAAGTGGATGGGCTAGAACAATGTATTCTAGGTGTGACATGATTGCAGGACATCACCCTGAATGCACAGTATCCTCAAATAGAAAGTCAGGCTTTGCCAGTCAGGAATTCCAGTTAAAACAGTGAGGAATTCGAGTCTATAAATAAGTAATGTGGTGATTTCTACTGCAGTATATCAACCAAATACTGGTGATTAGCTTTTAAAATAAACAAACTACCAAACACCCAAGTGGTCACCTGGCATGTTACTGTTTATGTATTTGATTGTAACACAAATGCAAAAAATCTTGAAGGCTTTCACAAAGAAATGCAGTCTAAAGACCGAAATATTGATGAAAATCCATATAAAAGGTTTTGTCTATATCGTCAATTAGCAATGAATTATTTGAAATAAACGTATATAATGACAAATGATATATTTTATAATTTATGCACGCCTGATCCTAAGCATAATCGATATATACCAGGACAAGGATTCACATGGATTTACCTGGAGCAACAGCATCCACGAGTGCTCCAATGGACGTTCCATCGTTCCAATCAGTAGTAAAGTTGCCAATTGGTTTGTCAGGGACTCTAGCCTGAATCCATCCAAGCAGCCTCTGCTTAGGCGTCTTCTCATGCCCATGAGGTTCTCCCTCATCATCTTCCCACATTGGCATCGAGATGGAGTAGTGCAGGATGAGCGTCCATAGCAAGCCAAGGATCAGCTTCAGCTTATGATCCACAATGTCTGTGCTGTCTACAAAATTCAGTCACAACTTAAATTTAATAGAAATTCGCTCAAAAACAGACTTTGAATACTTAAGTAACTGATAGTCAATAACTGTACATAGCATGAACCAACTGTGGTCGTACAGTCCTATCTTTAAACCACTGAAAAGTGTAAACAAGACTACTAACATGAAGAAATAACTATTTTAACTAACCATAGCCACTGCCATAGCCAGCAATAGCTATCAATTAATTGTTAATTCTGACAGTTAACCATTAAAACAATTAATAGTTAACAGCCTAATAAAAAGTGCATAAATTTATCTATTCCATAGCCACTGTCTGGGTTAACATATTACTTATTATATATTCATATATTTATTTGAAACACTCATAACTTATGCAAACTCTGCAAGTGTGACTGAGGCACAAAGGTTTACCAATGACCAAGACGGAATCAGAAAAGATGAGTTTAGACTGGTCATAGCAGCTTATTTAAAAGCAAATAACAAACTCGTCAGTATGGCCTAGCACAGCAGCTAATTAATATAAGTCTATGAAAAAACAACTGAAACTAAATAACTACATATGGTGTTGCCAGTGTCAGAATGCAACAGACAGACAGAGATCATAATAATATATTTTCAATCTCCAGACATTCTTGAGCTCATGCATGGGTGCTTTGTCAGACCAGGAATCACAACGGACCACGCCTGATTCAGTGAGTGAGGTATCGTGAGGATTCAAAGTCGAGATCCAAAGTTCAAGCAGACAAGTGACCACAATCCTTCTAAATCAGCTAAGTCTCCCAATGGAATCCTAATAACTTGAACCAGAGTTATAAGCTAAGAGATTATTACTAATGGAATAACACTCAGGATTTTGTTGAAGATGGAAAGAACCAGAGCCAAAAACAACTGATTGGAAATCAGACTTTCAGCAGATCCCTAGATACTTAAGTTCTAACTGAGTAACACTACTATTATCTCTGCACATCGCTCTCTGCAGTCTGAGTGTCTCGGATATACATGGATCTTTTAATTGAGCCTCAATGTGGCACAGTCATGGGCTCTCATGCATATCGTTCTGCTATCTGCAAAGAATGGAACTGCCTACCAATGTCTGTCTGAGGCTCAAACTTTATCACTTACTTTAAAGTGTCTTAGAACTCACTATTTCTCATTGGTTTTCAAATAACTGAATATCTAACTGTTCTTCAACTGTTGACTGACTAACAGCCCTTCAGATTCACATTTTTGTGTAACTTTGCACATGTCAAAAACGCTTGCAATAATAATAATAATAATAATAATAATAATACAGAGAAAGCAAGGCAGCTGTTTTGTACCTGCTCAATGGACTCTCATTATGGATTGGTTTGTCAACTGAATTTATTTAGCTCTTTAACATAGCAAAGAAATCGAAACTTAGCTATTGGCAAATACAGAAAAATGGGCAATAAAACTTTGCTTGAAAGATCAAAAAGGTTGGATAAAGACATGACGAAGAGTGCTAATGAAAGCCTTTCTACCCAGTCTCAGTGTTTAAACCAAAATCACAAAGACAGGTCATGCACCAAATAAGAATGGGCTCTCAACAAATATACCTGATGACTTGTTAGCATATTAAATAAACCAAAGCCACATATAAATTTTATATAAAAAAGTAGTATATATATATATGCTACAGAATATTAAGTCTGAATAGCATTGAGGTTTTGAGAATTGTGATCACATAAATGCAAATGCAAGCTATCAGATAAATTTGCATATGTTGCACATCACTACACTCAATATTCATCTACATACATTGCATGTCTACTGGTCACTGAGGTAGTTAGTGGTGTACAAGAAAATTACTTCTATGTCACTGCTTGCTGTAATGCCAGCGGCAAATGGTGCAAAAAAGAGGCCTACAAAATGCTGGCAACATTAAAGACACGGCTATTTGATACAGACTAGACAGAAAAAAATAGTGTACAACCGAGTAGACAATTTCCACCGAGTACCAAATCCGAGTATTTGGATGCACTATTTGCCAGATCCGGACTGTACGAACCGAATAGTAGTGGCGTCTGTTGGCAAAGGTTAAAATTATTGATTTTTGTCACTTTTGCACAATGAAAAATTAGCAAAATAAATGCTTGTGCCTGTAAAAGACCATTAACACAGTTTAAAAAAATTTTTCATTATTAGATTGTTAAATGTTTATAAAAAAATAATTAATTTAAAGTTTTTTATTTTTAACAAATACTTCCAAATAGTCTCGAAAAACAAGATATTCTGCCGATGCGAATGTCCGAGGCATTTTCCGGTTATGCCCTAAAAAACTATTCTAAAAAGCCATGAAGATTTAATCAAGAAGGCAGTCTTGTACCAGTATACTGTCCTTATAATTCTAAAATTTTTAACTTTTATGCATCTTAAATGCCAACTCATTTGATATAGTTCAAGTGAGATGGTGACACTATTACCATTAACAGACTTCTTTAAAAACTTTGATTGAAGAGTTCTGTAAAATGGTAGAACACAACATTCTGATAGTTATTTAGAGAAACAACGTCAGATTACATTTTTATCATTTTCACTGAACAAAAACATCTAAAAGACTCATTTCTAACTCATTTCTCAACTTGAATTAGACTTATTTACTACTTTGATGTGGATTTGTTGTAAATTGTTGCTGATCAGCCAAAAAAATTTCTTTGATTGATTGATTGATTGAAGAAGCCACTCATCCACATTCACTAATACATCTGGCACACTGGTTATTTACAATAGTTCTGTGATAAGGGTGGATGCCCAAACCCTTAAAATAACTAGACTGTCAGTACAAGATACTTTCATGCTTTGAAGAAACAATATATTGCTCTACACTGCTTATTAATAAATTCAAATATTGCAGAAATCTGAGTACTCAGAATTTTTTTATCCAGTTCTGCCACTACATATCCATGCAATTCCTACTCACAACTTCAGGAAACTTCAGATTTAGCAGATCTCAATGCAATCACATGAAATGAATTTGCTTTATTTCAAAAAATGGCAAACTACATATCTCGGGGGTATTTTTCTACAGTATATGTTTGTGGGGAAAACGACAGCATAGACTATATATGCGTGGAGGGTGCCTTGTGTTGACCTATACCTTCGTAGACACAAATTTTGTGGCCGTGAGGTCCATTCACGTCCTTGTCTATTTAACAAGGATAACGTTCGATAATAGTTAGGTTAAACATTGTGAGGGTCGGTTAGGGTCAGATGAGGCGTCGCAGGGTCGTTTAGGGTCAGAGTTAGGGTTAGTGTAGTTTTTAGCCATATGCAAAGCAAGGCATGCTCCACGCATATTTAGTCGTATTTTAGAGTATTTAGTCTTGTGAAAGTTTACAAAAAGCAAATAGCATATTTTATTATTATTAGCATTACTGCAAGCAATGTATGCAAGAAAAAATGCAGTACTGTCCCAAAACAATCAGCATTATTTGTCTCATCCATCCAGCCTCTACTTGAGCAAATGATCCTTTTCAACGATCCAGCTACCATTTAGGTATATTTCTTGTCTTCAATCTAGCGGCCATTTAGGTATATTTCCTTTAATCAATCCAGTTTCTGAGTACACGCTACACGGCCTTCTATTCATCAACTTCACTTCCTTCGTAACGGCTTTCTCTCATCAATCCAACTTCTATTTAAGCACATGATACTTTTCATCAATCCAGCTTCCATCTATGTATATTTCTTTTCATCGATCCAGCTTCCATTTAGATTTATTATTTCACCAATCCAGTTTATGCATACACTGCCTTCTTTTATCGACTCCACTTCCATGGTACAATGGCATTCTCTCATCAATTCAGCCTCAACTTAAGCATGATATTTTCATCAATCCAGCTTCGATTTAAGCAAAATTCCTTTAATCGATCCATTTTCCCCTTACACAGTCTTTTTTTCATCAATCCCGGCTCCATTGAAGGTGTACAATCGGACATCTATTCACCTCAAATAATAAAATACGCTAAAATATGAGCGGACGAAACGGTCAATATTAAAATACGTTAAAGTACGATTTTATCAAAAATACCCCCCAAAGCAAAAGTTTGCCGAAAAAAATAATACAGAATAGAATATCCTTTAATTAACTAATTGCAAACTGCCTGTTGGATTACAAGCAAAATTGCTTGCAGATAACAATAGAAATTATGGTCCATCATGATTTACTTGCATTTGCATCAAGAATTTCTCTATTGCACGGTCAAAAACGAACTGAAAATTTGCATCAACAATACACTTTTATAGACGCAAGCGTCAGGTGCTTGTCTACATTTTGGTTATTTGTCATTCAACTAAAACAATCTATTTAAAAGTTAATGGAATGTTCCACATAAATAAGTGTTAAATTGGACCCAAAGCTCAAGTGCGAGAATACCTACGACGCAACACAAAAAAAGTTACATTTCCATTATAATATAGAAATTGACTTACCGATGTTGACAATCTTGATGCCTTCATCTTCCTCCAGGAACTTGAGAGCCATCGTGACATTTTCCAATTTCTGCGTTCGGAAGTTGGGTCTTCTGTTGTACTTCTGAAACTTCTTGCCAGACAGAACCTCCACGAGCGCAATGAATTTGAGCCCATCGGAAAGGTCGCTATCTAGATCAGCAATATTCTTATTGACAAGCTTCAAATGTTCATTGGCCCAACGAGTAAAGGTGTTCTTTTGGATCAATTTCCACTGAGCGTCCTCTGCCAATTCCCTCTCCGTTGCGGCCATCTCCTCATCGTAATCCTCCTCGCCGTAATATTCACCGCCGTAAGGATCGTACTCATATTGGGTATACGGCTGACCTCCGACCCCCCCTTGCGAGTCGTAAACGCCATCATTAATATTCATCCTTGCGTACACTCTGTGATGACGTAGCTTGAACCGCGGTTTCCAAAGATCATATAGTGCGGCGAAGGATCGTCTGAAAAATAGCAAGGAACCCTCAGAAAATATTATTCTGTTTCATTCGTCATACATAATAATGATGATAGTCATGATATTAAAGATTTTCTTCAAATTTCAAACTAGCAATAACGTAATATGTTTGTGAACGAATGATGATAAGTAGTCGAATTTAATGGTCGGCTGCCATGCAAGGCGTAACTTTATACATCAAACTTAATCAGTGCCGCCTCCTAGCGTTAGAAGGAATAATCTGACCATTACTCTACGCCCCTCCCCACACAGGAATCTGAAGAAAAGAACGATTAAGACACAGATAGGTGGAGCGTGGCACTGTACGGAGCAGAGACATGGATCATAAGAAAAGCGGACTTAAGAATCAGAAGATGGGAGGCTTCGAAATGTTGATATGGAGGCAAATGAAAATAAAATCAGCTGGACGGAACATTAAACAACTGAATAAATGCTGGGAAGGACTGGAGAAGAAAGAGCCATAATTAATACACACGATTATAAAGAGACGAAGGCACTGGATTGGACACATGGTGTTCACACGTACGCTGAGAGAAGATTCATTAAGCCTACTACGAACGGTCATCAAAGGAAAAGGAGGCAGACAAAAGGAAGACAGTTGATGCTGGATTGGGATCATAGAACGATGACAGATGAACACAGAAAGCTCAAAGATGAGGCCTAGTCGCGGGAGAAGAGTTAGCCATTTAATGATATGAAACAGTCTAAGGGGCAGATAACCAACAGAAGAAGATACCATGCAGTCGATCGATAGATTGCTTGTGTTGCGGATGCCGTGTGATATGCTTTCTGGAAAGACAAAAGACTCCAGTAAAAAAAACTCCTACAAAACTCCTTTAACCATAATTATCGTCCTGTTCTCGTTCATTTGTTACATTTGTAGGCCCAATTCGCTTCGGGGCCGAATAGTGGGCTAAATAGCTATTCGGCATTCTGTCGAATAGTAGCGGTCGGACCGAATACGAGTAGTAGTCACGTGACATCTGTTCCTGCACAAGCGCGGCTGCTATATATATCGAGTGGACTGAAGTAGCTCTATACTGCCTTGACCACAGTATTTCAGTGCCAACAGTCTCAATTCTAAATTTAGTTAAATTAGTTCCATTCCTAGAGTACTCAGTACAATAGGCAGAAGAATGCAAAAATAACAGTTTGTTAACTGTATTCTTTAAAGGCCTATACTTCACTGAAAATCACCTACTCGGTATACAACCCTACCTTCAAGATATATAGATCTGCTCAGAGGCCAGAGGCGGCGATCCAGGGGAGTCGAGGGGACAAGTCCCCCACCTTTTACAGAGAGGGAACACGTGCGTTATACGTTTGTTCCTCTCCCCACATTTCTTACCGCTCCAAAACGAGATCGCCGCCTCTGTCAGAGGCACTCCTGGCCTATTGCAAAACTGCAGTTTTCAGAGAGGTGTAAAATGAAGATGAGGAGTTTCTAGGTATAGGAGACGTAGACGGGGCTCTGTAGGGGAGCCCATTTCAGGCGGTGCGTCCCAAAGGCGGATATCCTAAATAAGATACACTGGGGGTAGAGGCAACCAAGGCGGGACATCTTGCATGTAGTCGGATACATGACCCGCTCGGTGGATATATCCTCTCATTTCCATCGCAGTCCGAATTAATGACGACCTAAATTGGTTTCCTCAATCGTTTAAGTCATCGCCATCATCATCATCATCATCATCATCGTCATCATCATCATCATCGTCATCATCATCGTCATCATCATCATCATCGTCATCATCATCATCATCATCACCACCACCACCACAACCGTCGTCGTCACCGTCACGGCATCACCGTCACCATCGCGATCATCGTCGTCGTGGTGATTATCGTCAGTTATTAACATCAGACATAAATTTAGCCTCGATATGTACAATAAATGATCTTGCTCGCTGTAATGTTAGTCGTCGTCTAAATATTATAAGTCCGAGGTTGTCTTGGTCGCCGTTTGTTTCTTTATCCTTCGAATCTAGCATAATGCCTATAATACAGGCCTCTGTGCATTGTGTGGGATTCAGTGAAAATGACATTCTCTGTGGTGTATTCAGTATTCTGCAATGCTGCAGCCACGGAACTCTTGGGCGGTAGTGGACGCGTTCTATAGCAACAAATTTAAGTTTAGGCCTATGGTAATATTTAGATGCCTGCTGCTGCTTATGGAATGAGTGTAGTTTAAAATAAGGAATAATAAATTATTATAATTAAAACAGACATGAATCATACACGTTTTATAACTGATCACAATAAAATAGTAAAATAAAGAAATAGATTTCATACGTTGATTGCGAACCCGATCAGGGTCCTTTAAGATCGCCGGTGCCCTGAGCATTTTCCTTCCCTTCTCCATCTTGGCGAGCCTCAGTGTAGGCCTACTTTACTTAATACTCATTCGGGTTTTGTGCGTTGAGCGAGTTATAGGCCTACGTGTACAGTCCCCTACTTTTACAGTATCATACGATTATACGACTTGGGAGGTAGAGTGGGATATGGAGACCCGAGACTGACTTGCTGCAGTTACGAAGGTACATTATAGGCCTATATATAGACACTGTTTTTATTAGTCTTAAAATTAACAGACCAGCGGAAACGTCAAGTTCTTGTGCATGAGACGAGTTTATCATTGAAACGACTCTAACTGTAAGCTCTCATCATCTCGTCGGCCTATTCTTAGTATTCTACCTACATGTATACTGTCTTACACGCAGTAATTCCGCCGAGTCTTGTGGGCTCAGTAGTCAGTTTGTGAAGGCTGCCTTCAAGCACATAGCTTCACTCTTTAGAGCACGCCAGATTACTACAGATAACGCGTGTATGCAGAGTTCTGTTGAAACTGTAGCTTTATGTTTTCTTAGCTGTCAGACGTTCATGCGAAGCGTCGGCTGCAATATAATGAATGCTCCCTTCATGCTTAGGCCACCTAGCGACCAGGCAGCAAAATGCCTTCGTCCACACAATCACTTAGCCTCTTAGACGCTGGCTCCAGCCGTCTGCTGCGGCGACAGTCTGTTCGAACAGCGAGAACTTTAGTGTAATAATTTTTATGCTCGGATTGAAGTATGCGAACTCTGCGCTGTGCACCATCGTACGAAGTTTTTCTGATGATCAAACCTGGTTGAATAATCAAGGCTTATAGTAGATGTGCCAAGCTAAATCTCAGTTTATTTATATAAAGGTGGTCGTTTGCACTGAAAGACGGAAATAATCCATGCAGTGGCGTCATTCCACTCCTCTGGGCGTTCTGGGGCCTCTTAGTATCCCATCGGGCTCTGAGCGGCCTCTGTTTTATACTTTGGTGCGTGCTTCTTCCTTTGCTTGTCCTCAATCTCTGGGAAGAACAACTGTACACTACTGAATGCAATGATCACCGGAACGAATGTTTTCAAAGTGCTACGCATGACCGGTGTGCATCCAAGGATCTTTATTGTCGACAACATCTTAGTCTCGACTATCATCATCATCGTCATCGTCATCATCGTCGTCGTCGTCGTCATCATCATCATCATCATCATTATCATCATCATCATCATCATCATCATCATCATCATCATCATCATCATCATCATCATCATCACCACCACCATCATCATCATTATCATCCTCATCAGTATCATCAACAACAGTAGCAGCAGCGATGTGTGTCTTAATCAAGGCTATTACAATTTGTTCATAGATCCAATGAGATACAAACTAGTCTGGCTTCCGGTTCCTTAGGTCCTAAGAAAGAAAATTAGTCGGGTGTCAGAGTGTAGGCCTTCCGCTGGTTATAGAAGGCTCTGCTCGTCTGGGTCTATAGGTAAACGAATACAGAGATTGTTGTTTACGAATTTTAAGCAAACGAAAGGACTTAAACCTCTTACCGTTTTAGTCGACCGACAGAGCTCGCTTTTAAGTTTTCGAAAGAAACCCGTATTAGACGGAGATGACAACTCTCTGTCTAGTATAGGTTGGTATTAAAAGTCGAGCAAGTGTCGATAGAACCTGCGAACAGGGTTTCCAGTACACATAGAAAGTCTACTTGGCCAACGATAGACCGACTGCCCGGGATACTGCATTTACTTCTAAGCCGAGAGACTGCGGCCGGCATAAGAAGCAGAGGCAACGGAGGCAGCCAGACCCTTCCTTCGCCAACGGCAGCAAGCGGAGCAGCGCAGGCTGCCTTCCAGGCCGTCTTAGGTTTCGCCTTTCCGTCTAAAAATGGCACCATATCAGCCAGGAAAGAGCCGAAGGGAGGGAAGGAATACGGACGCAAAGAGAGAGGAGGCTGGATGAGAGGGAAAGGTTTGAACGGAAGGAAGATTTTGGAGAAGAGGAAAGGAGGGAGCGACAGAGGAAGCAATCAAAGTAGACGAAAACGCCAACGTAGTCTCCACATTCGGATGGAAAACCAAGACCGTCATAAAGAAGAAAATAGCGGGGTTTCTGCATGGAATGCCTTCGCATCGCTGTGTCATTATGCAATAATCCGCTGCTGCTATAGGCTATGTATGAGAGCAATTACTGGATCTATTCGGTGAATTTAACGAAAACTGAGGAGATTCAAGGTATGCATACATTGCATAGGCCTACTAGCGCTACCGAACATTAGAACAACGGTGAAATTTGTATTGTAAGCTCATCCGATCTTTTCAATGCGCTTCTCACAGCATATAATATATGAGTCCGTCAAAAACGCTCCTCAAGCGAGTTACCTCAAGAGAAAAGAAATTGATTTTGAGGCTTTAGGAAGAAGGTTCTAACCTACAAGAGAAGATAGAGCGAAAAGAATAGGGTCGTCAATTCCACGAAGAGTGTCTATATAACCATTTTGGTCGTAAAACGAAAAGCAAAGAGACCAAGACGGTCGGAGGATGTGAAAGGACGCAATGACGAGCCAGGAAGGAGAACGAGAAATTTGTCGAGTAAGATATTTTGGAGCAAGACCCAGCTGATATTTAAAGAAGACAGTGATAACTTTAAATTGGACGCGCACAGAGAGGTAATTAACCAACGAAATTTGTCAGCCATAAATGTTGAGATTTAAAAGAAACGAGGTAGGCTGCAGGCTACGAGTGACAGTCTTGCTATAGGTATCGCAGCAGCTTTCAGTACAGACTAAACAGGACATTAACGAACCTTATGAGAGAATTGCAATAGTCGATGCAAGAACAAACAGCGTGAACATTTGAGGTAAACTGAAACAGGTCTAGGAATAGCCATGAGAGCCTGAGATACCCAAGTTGGAAGTAATAAAAGTGGTTTCAACTTCAACTTCTTCGAGCATCTGAATATTACCCCATAGGCTACTAATCAATTTAAAATGTGCTAACTGTCTTCAGACCCACCTGTCGGTGGGTCTGCAGGAAGGAATTGAGCTGAAGGAAATCCACGAACTGGATTTCATCGGTAAATAATGAAGAAAAAGATGTTAACTATAGGTGACTCAATAACTGAATGATTTAGGGAAAGGGGGAGGGCAATGTCAACCGTGGACAAAATGAATAGCACACAGATCACTGAGGAACACAAACAATAGCAGAGACCTTTTGAGCTCTGGAGTCACCAGAAATATTCGTCTGAGATAGTGCGTTCATACAAGTAAGAACGAAGCCAGGTGAATATCTATAATGAGCACATAACCAGTTGATATTACAGAAGCTTTTGCACTAGGGATCTGCGGGTATACCCGTACCCGCGGGTTACCCGAACCCGACCCGTACCTGCGGGTACGGGTACGTATTTTACTGGTCGGTCGGGTACGGGTAGACTAATCACGGGTGCGGGTATACCCGGTTTTACCCGTGTCAATGTCACGTTTTAGGGTTGCAATGTCACCATAAAATATTTAGGTTAATCTTGCATCAGCAAAGACTTAATTACTATTATAGACAAACTGGTACATTCGAAATCCAAGTACTCTCTAGCTGCATGTAATGCTTCCCTCCTCTTTGTATACATGTATGTTAATCGCTGTTTTCTAGATCCTCTTCCTTCTCCTTTTCATGCTACTCCTCCTCCTGATCCTCCTCTACATTTTCTCCTCCTTCATTTCTTCCTACTCCGACTCCTAATTTCTGCTTCTCCGCCTGCTCTTCTTACAGCTCTTTCTCTTCCTCTTACTCTTTCTCGTTTACTTTCTCCATAATCTTCTTCCTCTTTTCTTCCAGTTCCGTTATCCTCGTCTACCTTTTCTTCCTTTCTTTCCTCCTCCTCCTCTTCCTCATCCTACTCCTCCTATTCATACTCCTCTTTCCCCTGCTCCTGCCTCAGATCTACTCTTCTACCTCGTCTTCTACCTCGTTGTCCTCGTCTTCCTCTTCTTCCTTTCTTTCCTTATCCTCCTCGTCTTCCTCATCCTACTCCTCCTATTCATACTCCTCTTTCCTCAGCTCCTACCTCCGATCTCCTGTTCTTCCTCCTGCTTCTCCTTCTGCCCCATCTGCTGCCTCTCCTTTCCCTCCTCTCCTCCGCTTAGCCTTCCTTCAGCTTCCGTCCTCATCCTCTTCTTCCTTTCCTTTCCCCTTCTCCAGTTCCTTCTTTTACTGCTTCCGCCGCCATCGCTACACAACGGGCTACTGTCACTGATGCTGTTGTTGCTGTTGTTACAACTATGACAACGGCATGATACTCAGTAAATTGTGATCCTATCAGTCTGGCAGGCAGCTTTAGAAGGCATACTAATGACGTCACAGGTACGGTACACCCGTGGGTACGGGTAGGGTAGGAACTTTGAGGGCGGGTCGGGTTCGGGTAGCGGTCCTGTGTTACGGGTACGGGTCGGGTAGCAAAAAAGCTTCACTCGCAAACCTATATATTTAGCACATTAAACTATTTACATGCATAGAATAGTTCCATTGCCCCTGCACGTCTCTAACTTCAGAAGCGAATAGGTAGAAATGCATGCCCGAGATTTGAGGGTAACGGAACCGTCGTTTGCATTGGGCTAGTAAATAATATGCTACATAAAAGGTTTCCATACTTCAAATACTAAATATAAATATGCGCTCTACACTTCCACAAATCAATTAGAAGGTCTATGTACACAGGCAAAGGCCCTACGTTCGGTCCCATCAATCAGTGACAACCATCTTTCCCGCTCGCTTTTGCTTCGTGCATTTCCGGGGCCGTGGCCTTCACAGAATTGGCCCTATACTTTATTTAATAACTGCATAGATCTGCAATTGTTACCTCCAATAAAAATAGTCCATGCTAAATCTGACTACTGCAACTCTCTTTTCCTGAAAATAGACGTCACCCGAAAAACGTTACCGCATGCATGATCCATGTCACTCGATCTGTCCTAAAATCACCCTCTGGTTCAAAAACATGCACGAATTGAATTTAAAGTCATTTCACTCACGTGCAACACACTTAAATCCTTCCAGTCCTCCTGTCTCCGTCTCTTGGTCACAGTCCAACCACTTCGTTCAACCAGCTCCTGTTCCATCCTAAAACTGTTTCACTCTAAACTTCCAAATCGCTCCATATATCCACAACTGTACGCCTATTTGCAGTAGAATTCCGCCGGTAATACCACAAATATGATCTCTCTTGCGAACTCGCCACAGCTTCACTTCTTACTTTCTCCTCACAATTCTTTCACTCAAAACTGAAAGCATTGTTTTCTTCACAAATCATGTGATTAGTCCTCTTCCCTCCCTTCCTCGGCGTTACAACTCTAAACGCCACAAGCCTTCGCCGTCTGACTGTCTGGCAGGCCACTGCTTGTCGATCTTTTTTATTAAGCGCCTGTGATTAAGCTGGTTCCCGCGACTTTGCTCTTGTAGGCGCTGTAGAAATTCTGAGTGAAAGATTGGCTTAAAATTACGGCACTCACCCCCCAATTAATTGCTTCCTATATCATCGGATAGATAGTGGAGCTTATAAATAAGTCAAAACATGGAACTTTATTATTATTATTATTTTTATTGTTATTATTATTATTATTATTAGCATTATTATTTTTAAAGCTCGCTTTAACTTTCATTTCAAATATTTAATATTTATTTCTGAAGGCCATCACGGATCGCACAAAAGGACTTCGCGGGTCGCACGCGGCACTCTGGCTGCTTGAAAGAGACCCTGATCGATAGAGCGTCGTATACACATCGCTCTGATCCGTGGCATCCGTCTCTGCTGGAAGTATCCAGAAGCGGTTAAGGGTGACAATGTGAGTAGAACAGGTACGAATGCCATCCAGAGTAGCGCCAAGGTCACGAAAACGAGACAAAAAAGTGAAATAAGGAGAGTCCTGCGCACAACAGGCATTCAGGCCTAACTATAATATAACTATACTAGGCGGCTAGGCCCAGTGCCGTACTGAGGGGGCCAGCGGGACCTAGGCCTAGGGCGCAAATGTGGAAAGGGCGCAAATTTCAGGATGGAATAACTTATTATTCCATAAAATGCACTATTTTCAAAATATGGGGGCGCCAAATTATTTATGCTACGCACAGGGCGCAATTATAGCTCGGCACGGCCCTGGCTAGGCCTAAAGGCCTAGTTGTTCGCGAATATCAAGCCAACTGCGTTTGCATTTAGAAGGTTATGTACAAAACGATTAGAATTCTAACAGTGGATCTCACGTGAAAGCATCAATTCAGTTATGTAGGCATACTAAGAGCGAGCTGGACAGCGAGAAGGTTATGAACAAAGGCCGGTACAGTATAGAGCATAAAGGTGGGCCAGCTGATAGATATTTAATTAGAATTAAGTGAGCAAGGATGTCAGTTGTGTACAGAAGATCCAAGAGTGATCCTCGAGCAAAGTCCAGAACGAGGGTGTCGCGGGTTTCTCTCTCGCCAGCTCCTTCTCCGGCGGTACGAGAGTACCGCCGGTTCTTTCCTCAATCACCAAGCTCAGCAACACGACACACTTGATGGTTTTAATATGTATATTTAATTATATATATATACACACCACTCATCCTATCTACACTTACTGGAGTTATTAGTGTCCTTTTGAAATGTTTCCCTGGTTTACGTTGGAGACGGGATTCCCAACTACGTTGATTACCCTTATCGTCAGAACGACCTAACGTCTCCCCCAGTTCCGAAACAAGTCCCTGTTCCTTCCCTTGCTACACTATAAGAACCCCTCTAGAGGCGATTTCCTTCGCCCTCCCAAACGCAAAACTCGTATTTCCATTGGACGACAAATCACCTGCTGAAACTATTCATAAACCGGGTTGGTCGGATCTTGATGTCCCGAACATAACGTCAATCACTAGGGGCGTACAGTTAATGTTTGACTAGCGGCTGTCATGGCTGGGCCTTGTTAGGTGTCATATACAGGCAATAGGTTCCAGGGATTGCGTTACATCCTTTTAATTATACGCCTAATAGGTTTGCGCCGTTCGTATCGGAATTGTCCCTTATTCTTGATTAGTGTCAACAAGCCGGTCCAGACCAGATCTTCAGTTGGTTCATGAATTTCTTGTCCGTGGGTCGCAGAGATAGTAGGGGCAAGCGGCTCTAACGAGGTGTCGGGTTTCGTTGCTTGACACTCTGTTGATCTTTGCATATTCCTCGCCGTCTGTATTGAGGCCGTATGACTTCGGCGAAGCTTCAGTGGTTTGCTGAAGACTAACCATTTAAGGTTTAAATAGCTCCTTTCTGGATGACGCTTGGAATAAGACACACTTGTTCGATAATCCTCTTTTAATGTACAACGGAAAACAATACTTCTGTAGCGACCATTCGGAAATAGTCCGTATATCACCCCCTCAATACGCCCTACGTCGAAAACTAACAAGTAATTGCAACGCTACGTCAATGGCTGACGGCGACTATCGCAAATCTACGACGACTATATCCACGACGACTATTCGTGCTTCCTAGGCGCCGAGACTGCAAGGCCGAAGCCGAATCTACAAAGCTCCTCGATGACGATCTCCAGGCGACGACGACGATCCCCTTTATACTAATTTGCTGTAGATAGTAGATGATACACAGTAGATAGGAGACAGTAGAGACTACACAGTAGATAGTAGATATCTACAGTAGATAGTAGATTACAGTAGATAGTAGATAAGCGTATACAGCAGGTAGATACCACAGTAGAAAGAACACAGTATACAGGTGTACACAACAGGCAGACACTACAGCAGGCCGACACCAGGTAGGCGTACCCCTGAACCGTTGCAGTATCACCACAAATACTCATTGGAGTTCGGCCGAAAAATCGAATAGAAACGAGATAGGATCGAATAGGACCACTCAAATGAAATTTTAGGACAATTCAATAGAATATGCCATGATCATACATGTCAACGGCAGCAGAAACATTTAAGAGAGCCACTACAGAGCGATTTACCGACATGCAGAATATATTATATGGAGTGACACAATAGTTCGTTCACCGTTTTCAAAATTCGTTTCTCAGTAAGGGCTTCATATTTTTTATATTTTTTCAGTGCTTACACAATTCAAACGAAAGCTATTAGTACACATTTAGCCTTGATCCGGTGAGTGGTTGCTAATATATATATTAAAAAAATTGAAGAGGACCAGGTTCTAGGAAAAAACTTCCATGCAATACAATTTGTTCATCATAATCACTGTGTTTTGCCGACCATAAGTCCATAACACAATATTGTTACCTATAGATCTTACAGATGAAGGCTATAAGAGTACAGTATTTTTGTTAAATTAGCTTAACGACAGCACCGACTCTAGTCCTACACAGCATGCATAGACTGAATCAGCGACTGAAGTGTCCCAACTTCCATAGATTTCCACGCACGTTTTAAGCGACGTTTCAACTGATTAATGTTTTTTGACTCAGGATCTTTATAAACTCTGAGAGACAAAATACTCCACTAGTTCTCAATAGGAGAGAGATGCAGAGGGCTTTCTTTGGTGGCTAATCCTTTGGCTTTGTGCGTGACGGGAGTTTGTAGTCTAGCGACTTCGTCATCGCAGCTAATGTATAACAGCGTGCATCACCTGCTAAAATACTCCCAACAAATAACTTTCGTTGGATAACACTGCCGTTGTCTCTAGAACGCTGGCTTCGCGTATTGCGAGAAAGTATGTAATGCTGTACTGCGAGTTCAGTCTGGTACCATTTGGCACAAAGCGAAGGCTTGTGAGACCTCTGGACGTCATCCCACCCCCACACCATCACTGACGGACCAAACTTCAATTGTGGAGCAGAAAGCTGCATCATTTTATGGATTTCGTACATAAAACACCTTGAACGACGCCTCATCACCGTCATCGGTGAACAAAACATTAGACCCCAGTCTGCCACAATCCAGTGTCGATGCTCCTATTTTTACTCAATTGCGTGAAAAATGGTGACGTCACATGCAGACACGAGCCAAAAATGCACCTTGCGCGCCCCAATGTACATGTGCACTGTCACTCACTATATATATATTATATCAGACCACAGGTGTAACAAGGTTTTGAAAAGTGGGGGGCATAAGTTAAAATATATTGCCCCCCCCCACTCTTTGAATTTTGCCCCCAGAAATTTGAAAAATGGGGGGCACAAATTATCTTAACTAAAGTCATCTTAAAAACCATTGGAGAAACATAAAAAGAACCAATTTGAGGGGTACATGGGGGGCACTGAGTACTAAAACTGGGGGGCTTTGCCCCCCCCCAGTTTTGAAAATGGGGGCCGGTGCCCCTGCCCCCCGCTTGTTACACCTCTGTATCAGACCTATAGCTGGCCATCATTTGCGACCAGTGGCACAACTTCATTCAGCCCACTATATATGGGGCTACTGAACTGTGAGGGTAAGTTCCCTGTTCATAAAGTTACTTCTATTTAGTTCATGAGCCCCATAGTATGTGCCACTGGTTACTTCTAGGCCTATTTATTATAATAAATTTATTATAATCAATAATTACATAACTATTAGCATCCATGGATCGATTATAATCAACTGCAGCCGGTTCTGGTAATTAAGGTTGCTCACTAGCGGTAGATGCTGCAAGCCTCCAACGTTCGCATAATATTGGAAACGCGAAACACAACTAACTGATCGGCGCTGAGTTGGTTAATTTACGATGAATGCCAAGAGTACAGTAATAGCGGCAACGGTGTTCCATAGTGGAGTATATTACAAGTTGAGACGTGGGGTCGAAAGCCAGTCGGGCTGTGGTTCGTGGCACTGTATGGGCGAGGCCTCCATCATCAGCCAGAGCAGCAGCAGCAGCAGCTTCCTTCTTCTCTTCGACCGACGCCGTTAATAACGTCTTATCATTATTCAGTCTGTTTACGTTGTGCCAAATATGGTCAGCCGCCTCAACAGAAGCATGACAGACTGGCGGCCTATGCACCGCCTCCTACCGTCTGGCAACGAGGGCTCTGCTGCGTTTCGGCTTTAAGCAGAAGAATCGAGTGTACGATGGGTGGGCGTCTACTAGGCCTAACTGGACTGGACATGCAATCGCCCAATTGAAACACGTGGACGCCCTCGCGGCCAAGCCGGGATAAAGCAGGCGTTTGATACGCCGTCTACTGTCTGAACAGCTTACTAATCAGATTATGACCATCCTTAAATGGAAAAACCAAGGGGATGGACGGCACCATTGACCCTTAGGCATATTAGCCATATGTGCACTCGCTTAACGCTATAGTCCGCCGGTTAATAGGCCTACATACAAGAGGATCAGAGCTTTATAGATACGTGTACACCGCATAGGAAGCAAACCCCCTAGCCATTCTTCGATCGCCTCTTATAAAGAACCAGGCCCAGTTTCTATCTGTTGCAGCTGAGAAATTCAGGCCGCCAGTCAATGCGGCCAGACTGGATTTTATCTTGAAGAAGCTCATGGTTTGGAATTCTCAGCGCTTACATACAATACAATACAACTAGGCATTTATAAAGCGCTTTGACAAGACAAATCTTGCACAAAAGCGCCTGTGCTGCATTCTTAGTCATAGATCAGGGAGAATAAGTAGGTCTTCAGTTTTGTCTTGAATAATGTAACAGATGTGGCTTGGCGGACTGAAATTGGGAGACTATTCCATTCTGTGGGTCCTGCGACTGAGAATGCACGGTGCCTAATGAGGTGTCAATCTAAAGGACTACAAATTCTGTTTGAAGAGGCCACACACGACTATATAGGCCTAATATCGCCTATACAGCAAAAGTGAACCACCTGCATAATAGAGTCCTTTCTACCCGAGGAGACCAAACATTTCACCGTTAGGCTGTGGGTTGCTAAACTCGCTCTCATAATTATCTTAAGTCAAAATAACAAACCGATCTAAGGCAACTATGCTCCCAATTATAAATTATTCCTCTTCCTTTACACTCCTCTAATATCCTATGTTGATTCCTGTGTTCTTACGTTTCCTCACTTCGATTCCAAACGCCATCCACCGCATGCCTGACTGACTCTTAGAACCGATTCTGACCTTACCTGCATATATATATATATATATATATATATATATATATTGTTATGCGTCACCCTATGATGGATAATATGGTTGCTACCACTCAGTGACCAGATTCAGAGAACAGCCTGAGGCAGATCGAGAACTAGAAGAACCGATGATTGCGATATTAGTCAGAAACAAATAATCGTGTCTTGTACCGATTGCGCTTTGACCGCACCCATGACTAATTAAGCGACGTAGCCTACGTATTTTGGAACTGAAGAAATCGTGATTACAATCTTAAAGATTTATACAGCGCCCCAAAGGTCAGACAGCAACAGTAGATGGTGCTTAGAAGTAAGAATTGAAGCGACGAGGGAAGTTGAGGGAAGAGAAGCGTACAGAGTAGGAGTGTGAAGGAGAAGATGAAGGGAAGCTTTGGTGGGAGTTTTGAGTTCCAGAAATATAAGAGATGATGATGCTGTCCGATTCATGCAGTCGGTCAAGTATGCCCGACAATGGCGATGGAAGTAGAGTATGAGCAGTCTAATGCCAAGAGCAGGCAGACAATGGACAGGGAAGTACAGGATGGGTAGGAATGCGAAGCGCAGACAATGGGGAGGGAAGCAGACGGATGGGTAATTATATGCGAGACACGTTGCATTGGCTCCCTGTCTCTCAGCGCCTTCACTTCAGATTATGTTCTTTGGTTTGGAGCTGTCTATTGGATAGGGTTCCAGTCTACTTGCAATCCCTCCTTGTTCCTGTTACAACATGTCTGGGTCAACAATCTTTACGTTCTGCCTCTCCACATATATAGTCTCCTTGTACTTTTTACTCGCACGACCATGGCACAGTCCAGGGCGTTCACCATCGCTGGCCCCTTCAGTCATTCACCCCCTTCTTAGGGTATCCTCGGATGCATTTCATCGACATCTCAAAACTGTTCTTTCCGCTCGGGCCTGGATCGGGAGCGCCTCTGAGCAATGGTCATTAAGGGGCGCTACATTAAATTAATAGATCGATAGATAGGTAATGCCAAGTGCAGACAATGTGGAAGCAGAGGATGGGTAATGTAATGCCAGGCACATACAATGGGAGGGCTAGGTGACAAAACAGGTCATTCTTGCAGATGTCCGTTTAGGACATCACAGAGTATATTCAAATCATAATATCCATACATCCCAGAGTATATAAAATCTTACATCCAATACCGTTCCTTGATAAATTTACAACTAAAATAGTCAGAGCTTTAACAATATCAGTGAAGATTAGATTTAATATCCGTGTAATCTTTTAGTAAGAAAATAAAAAATACATACAAAGCATACCGTTAAGACATGGAAGAATTTTTTTTGGAATGTTGTTAAGTAATTAGGGTTAATTTACGGACAGGCGGCTGATCAGAAATTGTGCAACACAGTAAAGAGTCGCTTGCCATGGTCACTTGACTATCATCCTTTGCTTTCAATACAAGCAGTCTTAAAGACTATCAAGTCTTACTTAGTTTTGTATACTATATGCAATAACATTATATATACATAATGTCAAATCATATGCCATGCACATGTTTAAAATACAGCAACCTGTTAATCATGACACACACCGTCACCAAGTAAAATGAAAGTAAATATTTAAAAATGCTTATAATACATGAATTTAAAATGTTACCTTTTGTATGCACATATTTTCACTCTCAATTATATTAGTTACGTAGGCATTAGACTAAAATCATGATACTCTGACAGTCACTGAAGAAGTAAGATGCCAATGAGAAAGTTTAATGTAATATTTGCTTGCATATTGGCTGTTAGATTCCTCAATGACTGAAGTTATTATCGGCTAATGTAATGTTGCATTGGCAACATATAGACTTTAGAAGTAGAGAATCACATTTTAAATCATCAAGTTAGTCCAATTGATTTTAGTGTATGGCTTTGTTATGGAGCTGATGCCATGGGTCACAATGACTGAACAATGACCCTTGTACTCACAATATTTCAGACAGACTGATGCTCACAGTTAATTATTAAGAAATGTTGCACATGTCACATAATAGGATATACATAAATAAATTTTCCGATTACTACTTATAACGAATGCACATTTTAAAGAAGCCAACCTTCCCTCAAATGATTACCAAAATGAAAGCCTATGCAACCCTGAATTTCAGCTATCAAGCAGCAATCGAATCATTGCACAAAATCTGCTCAACAAAGAAGAAGACCGAAAAAGAAGTCGCCTCCGCTAGTCAGCAGTTCCGCACGCTAGGCGGTCTTCTTCAGCTCCTTGCCAATCCCAAACCCAGCGATCTTTCCCCAGTCGATCTTTGCCTTCGTGATTGGCAGTGCTCGGCGTAGGGCTTTAAATGTCGTGCTCGACATCGTCTGATAGTTCTCCGTAATTGCCGTCTGAAAAAAGCAACCAAAAGTCTAGATTCTAAATCTTTCAGATGACATGGGTTTTGGAGGCATTTAAGGTGAAGCCACATGGTAACCCAAAGCAGAATATTGCAGAGAGCAGCAGAATTGGCCGTAAAACCTTCCAATACTTGTATCTGTGTTTGTATGGGGACAGAAAGGCAACTGGTTTCACAAACATCATTATTCATAAACAGGTGATGCCTGCAACATTGGTGATGTTGCACTTGAAAAGGTTGACGATAAAGAAACCACCCTCCCTAGCGAATGTCTACAGGACGTGCTATGGAAGGGGTCTCCTCAGTTTCCATCTATCAGCATGGTCTGGTAAATTCCAAATCCTCAAATTGGCAGACATCAAACTTGACTCACCTGATGTAAGTGTGGCATTTGAAATAGTCAATCATGATCTACTTATCAAGATTCTCAGTGGCTCATAGGTAATAATTGGTGGTCGACTTCTAAACATTGCACATGTCACATAATATGATGAGCCGTGTTCAAACAAAAGCGTAGAATTGATTGGGAAGTTAAATAATTAAAGACAAGAGAAGTAACAAATTCCTAAAGTATCCATCATTAAACTAGTTTTCAAGTCCATAATGGATCAGCAAGTGATTATGGTGACCATGGACTCAGACCGTCGTATGGCATGGATACCAGTCATGTCGCTACTGTCCACATTGCACATCACTGACCGGTCTACAGTCACTGCTGTTCTGGAAGCATGGTTAGAAGTCCTGGTCTTATCAGCTGACATATGAGGGTCATTTGGTGCAATCTGTCTTTTACTGCCACAGAAACATGCAAGCACTACTCTGTAGTGTTTCATCCACTGTAATTCCATCCCTGCAGTTGCTGAAGTTCATAGCGCATCAGCTTCAATTCATTATCAACGGCACTGGCCAATCGACCGATGTTCTCTTTTACATCTCAGCAGATGTAATTGACATAAATCAAAAACTTATTTACAATAATATATAAAGTTGTGTCAATATGGCATATAGAAACAATGTAAATGACATGATCTTTGATGAATAGATTTTTCATTTTCAATTTCAAACCTGGTAGTCCGTTTCAGCTGTTTGAACCAGGTGGCAGAATGCCTTGGCTGTTTCATCTGGACTCTAAAATAATTATCAAGAAACTATGAAAATGCTGAACTTAATACATTTACAATATGACTCTGGTATATCGTTTACTCTAGCATAGCATACATTATAACTTCTTGTTATATTGAACAACAGTTCATGACCCCCACCACAATCAATGGAAGCATATATAAATCTTTTAATCAAACTTGCTCAAGTTGAATTTCTGCTTATTGCAACAACATTTCTAAGTCTTTGTTAAACCACTGAGATCTATAAAAGTCAAAGTCATGGAACTAGTTTTTCAATGCTCTTAGTTAGTTCCAAGCTTATCGATGCTTCATTTCCAGATTGGTTTCAAACTTGATACTGATGCACCAGCATGTGTGTGTGTCACATGAAGTTACACGAATTCTAAATCAATTCTCATACCTTAGCCCTATTTACAGGTCTACCTAAATCCTAAAGCCTCTGAAAGGCAAGTGCTCCACGGCCCCACTCACAAACACTGACCCTGCCACACACAAGACTATGTGTACAAAGTTTTAACTACAATCTCTTGCACAAGTGTGTGCATTTTAAAACTAATGGCAATAATTGTAGTAATCTAAGGAAGAAAAAAATGCTCTGTGAAGTAAATGGAGAAGGCTGTGATTTTATTTTGGTGGGGCACCTCTCACTTAGCCCAGTCTTACAAGCTAGCCACTTTTTCTGAGCAGCAATTGTAACGATGGTGGAATCGGTGAGATATTGGAGTTCTAATTTGGAGTTTTAATGATAGCTTTGATTAAGATGTTTTGGAAGCTTTGAAGATTCAAGTAAGCTTCAAAAATGCCAGTGAGAAGTCTGTAGTAGTCTAGACAGCATTTCAAATCATCTGTACTGAAACATACTGAAGGTGTTTGTATAAAAGACACGACACTAAAAGCATTTGTCAAATGTTAACTACTTACTAACATCAACCTTCCACCATTACTTTGCATAGGAAACAGAAACTTAAAATTCTGGCCAATGGAACTGGGCAGTCATCCTGCTAATAATGAAATTGAATAGTCGCCCAAATAACACTAACCGTTATCGCTAGAGTTTCTTTGACCTCTTTTGAAGTAACTAACTGTACATTGCCTTCTTCATAGTAATGAACCTAAACAAGAGAGCGTAAAAGCAATTGTCACTCAAAAACAGCAATCCTGTTAATCTCATTACACCCAACAGAAAGAATCTAAATCTGAAGATCCTCAATCATGTGTGTAACAGCCAATATTTGCCTAGACTTTTAAAGATGATATTATCTAAGTACAATTTAACTTGCTCTGGACATTCACATAGTGGGAGTCAAGAATCTCTCAAAAGCAAAAATAATAAAGAAGAAGTGAACGAGTAGTCCCTTGAACAAATGCAAAGTGGCAACTATGAGTATAACGCATTAGCAACCTCAATTTCTTAGCCTTGGCATGTCAGGATGGGTAGGCACTGTTATCCTTCTCATTCAGTCAACATACAGTCATTCATACATTCATCATGCAGTCAACATACTCATTTCACAATCACTGTCATAGTGACACATCTGTACAGAACCTCTTCAAGAAAACTCTCCTACTGGGTCTACCAACCTGTCAACACAAGACTAAGTTAAGCAAAAGTATTATATTCACTAAGACCAGATTGCAGAGCAAAGGATCACCCATGTTCAATCAAAAGCTGAGTTGACTGATGAGCCATGTTAGCATAAAAGAGCTGAGTTGACTTAGGGAGTGAAATAATTAAGCACAACAAAAGTAAAATTATTAAAGCATCCATCGTTAAAATATTCAGAAAAGATCACTTACATGTTCAATCGATATGAAGAAAATACTAAAGAATTGCACTTATAGACTCAATTTCTCTTCAACAACGAGCATGTACTAAAAGTGACTGAGAAACCAATGCAACAGTAATCAGCAACCTGCACTTTAAGAATTCCTGATACTTCAGCAGATTTCTGTGAAGGTTGAAATGACACCGACCACTGAGCACGCCATCTACCATTCCTATCAAATTGACACAGTTCCACATCAACAAATGTCACCTGCTCTGAAAAAATGATTCTTAAGTCACGCATGGGGTAGAAAGGGGTCTTTGGTTGAAATTACACCCACCAGCAATAGCAGACTGTACAAAGAAAAGAGGGAAGCAGCAAGGATAATAAATATACTAATGTTCCTCAATGTCACTTTGAGTGTATGTTCCATTTGATAAAACTAGACTCTAAAACATATGTGCTTTAATTCACGAGCTCTCCCCTGAAAATCCTGGCCTGCTGCGCTAAAAAAACATTCAACAAGAGCTGGAGAAGCTGAAATCTAAAGAATTCTTCTGCCTTCATGGGTACCCGGCTGTCAACGACTACCCGTTGACAGCCCTACTAACAATTATAATGAGAACTGAACATTAGATATACAGGACAAGTTGATACACTGAATATTTTGTACAAGACAATTGCTAGATTTTATCCAAATAGACATATCAAGCATTTACCAATTAAATATCTAATAGCAAACTCAATTCTAAATTATCCGATAACGCATATAGAATTTAATTAATGCAAGGAACGTAGTATCTGCCTGTTACCGTGAACAGAGGCATACAATTTTGACAGATTGTGATCTTTATAGAAAACAAAACTTACCAGAAATTTTTGGCATTAAATTGATGGCTCTCAGTGCAGGTGATGACAGTGATTGTGCCGTCAGGTGCACTATTGCCATAGACGGATGTCACTCCTTTCGAGAAGTAATTCTTTACGTAAGTGGTAAATGCGGTTTCAAAAGGAGCTCTCCATGTCTCAACTGCCTTGTCTGTTTTGCCAGGCTTCAAGTCGCTTGCCTCCTTACGCAGATGGTCATATCTGGTCAGCAGTGAAAGCGAAAGAAACTGTTTACATTTGCATCAAGTCGAATTACAAAAATGAAGTCCAGCAGTAGTCTAATAGGTATTAAAACACATAAGATATATTTAAACAATAAACACTTTTCTATTCCCCATATTACACAAAAGCAAAAAATGCAAATTGGTAAAAATCATGCAACTCTGGAAAATGAACATAAATTTTTTAATTGTTTGTTTTAGTTTGATGTTCTGTGGTTAGACCATCACGCACTTTGGCGTTTGCATCTGCCAAACATGATTACCTCTGATTTGTCTTGGTTCACAACCCAACTTTTAAAACAGAACCATCATGTAAAGAAGATATGCACTTCTTAAGATATTTGCCAGATTTGGGAGTGGGTAAAGCTGAGTAACAGCAGCAAATGGCTGCAACTGGACACGGGATATGATTTTCTCTGATGCTGACTGGTGAAAAGCTACAGAAATATCAAGATTTGAGTTGCTGCTTGGATGACATAACTGATGGCTAACCCCACAGATACAAAACACCACACCCAAGCATCTTCTCAATGACTAAACCTATCGTAATAAAGGATTGATGATGTCTTCTCAAGTTCCTGGATTGTGCAATATGGGCCAGAACAAGACGGACAATCAGTGATCTTAGGTATGGCCACTGTGAACGTGTTACCATCTAATAGCTGCCAATAGAATCGATGCACATTCAATAAGGAGACATTGAAGTTGAGAAAGAATAGCAGCAGATGGAAATTTGCTATTGGGGAATACAGGGCAAAGGACAATTCGTTCCAAATTTATGCATGAAACTTAAATTCAATCATAAACTATCATCATAAGGCTCAAGATTGGTAAAGACTCACAAGCCACAGTTACCTGAAAGTTTGCTTTGTCCGAGGATCAAAGAATCGTCCACCACCAACATCTCCATGTTCTGTTATAAGCACCTGATTAGAAAAACAAGAGCAAAATAAGACCAAAACAGTCTAATACTATGATATGGAACATTTCTTTACCATACTATTAGCAGTTGTGAAATGAAATGCTAATATCACAAAACTGCATTGCTATCAATTGGCATAGCTGATAAAATACCTAGTAACCCTGCTTTTCATTTGAGTTTGTTCATCCCTAAAAGTAAGTCAACTTCTTCTTTATTCCGCTTTCAATCTTTTGCTCCATTTATGTCAAGACAACATCATAATTAAGCCTATACTTAACCAATGCAAGATCATAAATCTCCATACAAGCTCTAAAAAATAGATATTGGTCCTAAATCGTGCAGCCTAAATGGTAGCTTATAAGCAAAAAGTATTCACATACATTGAAATATATGCGAAAGACACAGCACTGGCTTCCTGTTGCCGTGCAGACTTCTTTTTGGATCATCTTGCTAGCACATGCTTCAATTACTGGCATTATGGAGCTGGGTTTTTTCACTGTGCTCTAATAGCAGTGGAGATATGCAGGTGCCATGCTCTAACACTTTCATCACATATCGGACCATCTTGCATTGCATTTACATACTGTTGCAAACAGCTCTTGCAGCAACATTCTCAAACAGTTTTAAAATGCACTTGTCAAGCGTTTTCAAAGCGCTTTTGCAAGGCACCTAAAAAGGTTACTTACTATGTTACTTAATGTCACTAGGTGACATACTCAGTTTCATGATGCCTATAAGAGATGCAATTACAATTATAACCTATTTAGAGCTTAACGAGATCTAGGCTACTAATGATGCTTGAGAGTATGAGCTACTAAACAATAAGAGATAGAATTAAATATAAACTCTAGTTCATAAATTCCACTCACTACTCACCTGTTCTTCAGAACCCTCAATTTTGCATTGAATAAACTGTTCTTTGTTGTACTGGGCTGCAGCCCTAAGAACAACAAACAATCACCAATGTCATGTAAGAAACCATTTACAAACATTAACAAAGTGCAAAAGACAAGAAACACATATAATGCATATAAGTAGTAGCAGTAATTCAGTAAGTTACTTTACTTTACACAAATAACACTATAACTGGTTTTAAACCAGTTTATTCATGCAGCGCCTTAAGTCATGTTTAGGCAATACACTTCTTGCAAGACGCTGGTCTCTTATTCAATCTTCACCTCTATTCTGCAAGCAATTCAAAGTATTTTGATTGATCTATTATTAACTCTACTGGTCATTTTATAGGCTGCACAAATGTAGGTTGCTCATTAACCCACACCTTTGCAAATTGACATTTTGTGCAAGAACGTTCTTGCTATTTAGAATTCTTAATTTTTTACATATGCAAAATTCTTAGACTTATAAGTCTGTTTTATGTTGAGTATAACTCTTGTAAGCTAGGTCAGGGCGATGTCCTTTGCAAATATTCAATTGCCCATAATCTTGCTGAAAGAATTCCATCATGCTGTACATATTTGAATAATATGATTATCTTCACAACCACCTGGACCACCTCGATCAACAAAATGTAAAAATCCACTACATGCGTTATTTGCAAGAGTCATTTACATATTGTAATAATCATCATTATTAAACAATTGTAACATGAACAAGTAAAGAAACTTTGACTGCGTAGTCAACAAACCCATAAACTAAAGAAATGGAAAGCCCTGATTATATTCACACTCATGGAAGCATCTATCTACTCAACTATTACAGAGTAGAATTCCTGGAACATTGAAGATGCAACTTATGTCCAAGATAATAGACGTTTAACTGAGGAAATGACAAACCCTGAACCCTCTTCCTTCAGCAGCTCATCATCTTGCAGAAGAGTGCGGACATCTGCAAAACATTTATTTGCGTTAACGATTATTTTAATTCAACATCACCAGCAATAAGAAGGTAAATGAAATTTTGAAAGATTTAATATCATGTATTTGGTTAAATATAGGCTTAATTATGGTGTCTTGGCATTAATGTAGCAAAAGATTGAAAGTGGAATAAAGAAGAAGTTGACTTACTTTTAATTCGTCAGTGCGCCATGCAGCGTCTTTGCAATTGAATACATTTATGGTTTAACAAACTATATCAAAAGGTTAGTTGACTGGTCATAAGTCCTTTATGTTCAAAATCAGCAATAGACTGTTAATTGTGACATTGCCTGTTACCAGGGACAGCATTTTCAAATTATTAATCTATGGAATTTTTATATGAAGGCAAAAAGCAACAATCGGTTTAAAATTGAAATTCTACAGTAGATAATCGGTGGGCCAAAAACACCAATATTAGCAACCATAGTTCATGCCAATGCCTGCATTCTTTTCCTTCGTTTTTCGGCATTTGAACTCGCAGGCACCGATATACTACGTTTCAGATACTGTTAGAACACTTGGGATAACCATGGACAGTAAGCTCACATTCGAATCACACATAAGAACCCTTTGTAAATTTTGTTTCTGTTAGGGCAATGCGTCACATGAGGTCAGCTTTGACTACGAATACGTTGCAAACCATAGCCGTTTCACTTGTCAACTCTTGCTTTGATTATGCAGATTCGCTTTGTAGGTCTGTCAGACCCTAAACTCAAAAGACTGCAAAGCATTAATTACGCCTTACATATCTCGCATAGTGTTGTATATCACTACAAACATGCTCCTCACTTCTATTCCATCAGCTGCATTGGATTATTATTGAATTCAACAAATTTTTATTGGATTGTTTGACCCACAAAACAAATACTTCTACCTATCCTTGTACAATGCAAACTCCTTACATGATATCAACGCATTATAAATTTAATAAATAATAATACGGCTGTTTGATCGGAGGCTCAACACCGTAGTTCAAAATTAAGCAGGCAAAGGTCTGTCTTCGCAACCTGGGTCCGTGTGCTTCTGGATTCCATCTGATACTATTGACAAGAGATCCCAGGTCTAAGGATGTATGCTCCAGTTGTTTATCATGGCACCATCCATTTCCATCACCTAATGTTATCTTGATATCAATAACTAAACTAACTAATATAAGCTAACCTAATCAATGCATTCAACCAGTTGCTGTGGGAACACAAATAATATTAATATGTAAAAATTGCCCATTCAGATAATATCTGCACAAAAATCTCACCATTAAACACTTCATTGAATTCTCCTGGAGGTGAATGAAGAATGAAGTTAGTCACTATGCGCACCTACAAAAGCAATTTTAAATAATTTACGGCATGGTGGCCGATTGGTTAGAGCGGTCGGCCCGAAGCGCTCAGTGTGTGCTGAGCGAGCGGGTTTGGCTCTCGTCCAAGGCGTCACTGTGTAAGGACCTTGAGCAAGTCCTTTGCACACAACTGCTCTGCATTACAACTGCAGTTGTGCCGTCTAGGCGTCTGTGCACTTCTGAACTAAACTGTAAGAAGGGCGATATCAAATAATAGCTGTATTGTATTAATGCAATCTCCCACAGAAAACTTTAAGCAACGTGTGCTGCCACATTTGCCACCTTCACTTATACTACTTTGCAATGTGGAAGTTATGCACATTGTCATCTAGCTATGGATCATTATCACTGTAATATAAAATATAACTTGTTAAGCACAAGATGATGTAACTAAATGCACATAAATTCACTGGGAAATAAGGGAAAACAAGGGAATGACTGGTTGAGCACCTAATGACACTGTGGGCCAAAATTCCTAAAAATATTAGACAGTATAATGGAGTTGGGCTTCAGCATGAGTACACAACAATACACCATTCTTGGCTATGAAGAACATGATAGTCTTCCATTAGAAACGTGCTTTAGTTCGGCAGTTAAAAGCAAAGGCTACTTATGCCAACTGTACTGCAGTCAATAAAGTAGCAAAGACGGTTTTTTTCAACTCATAAGCTTACTTATACATTTAGATTAGAAATGTGAGAAGCTGAACAAGCAAAAGTACACAGAGCCAAACATATCACTCTTTAGTCATCAGGAAGTTCAGACCCAAATCACTGTTGATGGTCTCTCCATGTGTGTCTAAGGCTGACCTCCACACATCAGTGGAATTGCTGATTTCAGGAATCGTCCGATTAAGAACAAGACATTGGTGCATTGTCATAACGGCGCTATAAAAGCTGATCATATCCGCCAAAATATGGCGATCGCACCCTAAAACAATGCAGTGACATCAACTTAGGGTAGCCGATGGACACAGCAGAGAAATCCTCACTTTCCCTATCTCGTACTCTGCAAGTGACGACTTTATGACGGCTACTTGACGATCGTTGACTAAAACAGCTTAAAGATCCAATACTAAGGCGTGGGTGTGTCGCTGAACAGGAAGTAACGCATACATCCTTGAACCTTGATAATCCCGTCTTTTAGTCCTATATTAAAAAAGCTTTAAAACTGCTGTCACGCCTGAATAAGAGTTGGTGCTCATAGTGTAGCTATGATGCACATACTAGTAAGATTCACACCTTCTCTGGTTTTGTAAGTGATTTCGCCATCCTGACTTCCTATAACCCACTCATGTGTTTCTCTTGCTGGTCAACTTATTCCGCTAGATGGCAGCCAAAGACTAACAGAGGCTACATATTAGAGAGTTCACTACTTGTACGTCATAATTTGTATCATTCTAAAATGGAGATTCGTGTAGGCCTAAGTATGACAACTTAGAAAGCCAACTTAGAAAGTAGTCTTTGTGTGACTACTGTAGAGGCGAATACCACAAAAGTTTCTAACGAAGAGAATGCTACCAGGCGGTACGTGACTTTTAGGTTCTGCCCATTAGGTCCTGGACTATTAGGCACCACCAGTTAGGTCCCGAGACAATAAGGTACTTGACGGTTAGGTACAGCAACGAAACAATTAACCTTATTTGCTTAACTAGGGTCAATAAGGTTATAAAGGGAATAACTAGCTTAACAAGCTATTTGATCTGTATGTAGGAAATAGGCGAAGAAAGGGGTGCGAGTAAACTGGTCCCATTGTCACATCTGGCCTCTGTTCAATCCTACTTCCATTTCCATCGATTTTGAAAAGGCAATCGTCAATGCAACTCACGAAGCGTTTCCAAATGCAGATCTCCGAGGATGTCTATTTCATCTAATGAAGAACTTCAGACGACACTTGACGGATTCTGGTCTGCTACAGCGGTATAACAATGAACCGGCCTTTTCTGTCGCGGCTAGGATGATTGTGTCCCTCGCGTTTGTTCCTGTTGCCGGTCTGGATGAAGCTTTCGACGCTCTCTCTGAAACACTTCCAGATGAACTGCAACCGATGCTCACATGGCTAGAGGATAATTATATCGGTAGACCTTACAGAAGAAATCGACGTCGTCGACCAGCAGTATTTCCGCCACAACTTTGGAATGTTTACGACAGGGTTCTCGCCGATCAAGATCGAACCAATAACCATGCTGAAGCTGCTCATCGACGTCTCCAAACGGAATTCGACGTGACACACCCATCGATTTGGCGTTTCATCGATGTGTTGCGAACACTTCAGAAAAGCAGAGACTTACAATACGAAAATTACGTTGCAGGAGCACGGGCTCTTGATAAACGTCGGAAATATCAACTGGCAGATGATCGAATTTTGAACATTGTACAATCTTATACAGATCGTGAAATCATCGATTATCTTCGTGGGCTTTCTCACAACTTCCTTATGGAATGACAATAAGCTTTTAATTCACTTTTTATAAATGTTTGATATTAATTGACTTGTTTTTGCTTTGTTTACTTAATTGGCTAGTACTAAGATTATTAACAATAAGTTTAATTGTTTCGTTGCTGTACCTAACCGTCCAGTACCTTATTGACCCGGGACCTAACTGTCTCGGGACCTAATCGGTGGTACGTAATAGTCCAGGACCTAATGGGCGGGACCTAAAAGTCCTGTCCCTATCCGGCGCCTCCAGAACGCAGTAGAGGGGAGAGAGAGAGAGAGAGAGAGAAAGAGAGAGAATTTCCTTCCCAAGAGGAAGGGGATGTTGTTCCAGTTAGTGAAACCAGCGTATAGGCGGTGCCTCTGGATTGGGCCGTTGCAGAGCGCATGCGGAGAACCACCAGCAGTCCGCGGGCAGAGGGACGAAGGGAAGCCCAGTGCAGAATGGAAGAGACCCTCATGCCAGAAGGTAGGCGGGGACAGACCCGAGGAGACATGTAGTTACGCATCAGCGCAAGGGTCTTGAAACGAATGCGTTGAGGTGCTGGAAACCAGTGAAGGGATTCACGAATGAAGGAAGAGAAGTGATAAAATTTTGGAATTCTACCGGTTAGTCGGGCAGCCGCATTGAGGATGGACTGGAGCTTAATTGGAGATGCTCTGAGAGGAGAGTCCAACGAAGGCGTTATTGCCAAAGTCGACCCTGGAAGAGATCAGAGCTTTCACAAGCGTGGACACAGAAGGCAATGAGAGCGGCTGTTAAATATATATAGGAACGATTTATTGTAACCAAATCCAGAATATAAAAAATATACACAATACACATAAAATTTAATTGCTCAATTAAGTTACAATGGGAGGCTCAAATGGATTACCTCTAGCTAACAGCTAGGGCCAACCAGTGGCACCCCCAAGCGTATGCGTATCTATATAAAATTATACTTGTATAAGTCTATATAATTCTTTGTGAGCACTGGTGTAGGCCTAGTTAATGATACCATAAACATGATACAGCAAACAAAACAATAGTGTAAGTTAGCATTAGGAGTATTTTCATACAATAATCGTACACCTATAACTGTTTTTATTAATTATTTTTAGTTAATCTTAATTAATGTTAAGTATTCATAAGAGACATATAGAGCATTCATTTCAAAGATGTCTTACTTACATTCAAAGCGTTGTTGTGTCAAGCTCCGCTCTATCTATGTGATCGTATCAGGCAACCTATCTGAGCTACCACGTTCCGCTCTTTAGACCGTCACGATCTTCTAGTACCACAGTGTAGAACGCCGAAAAGAGGGGGGTTGCTGCCTTCTATTTGTTCTGTACGTACAAAACAAAAAGAAGGGTGGCCCGGACCAATTCCTGTGGGAGGCCATAGGGAAGGGTCCAGTCAGTGCGGGTTGAACCTATAATGACCTCAGAGATACAGTGAGCGATCTGAGGGAAACGAGTGCAGCCAGAGGAGCGCTCCATCGATCAGAGCTTCCGAAGGAAGTAGAAAGGTGGTCGAGCAGGATAGATCGTGTGATCGACAGTTATAGCTAGGTGAAGGAGAATTCAAGAACAGTGAACGTCAACAACTGACATCCATTTTGTGGTAAGATCTCTTATATAATTTGCGTGGAGCTTCTGCGACCGAAAATTCGGCCTAAAAACGCACAAACTGCTGCCGAAAGTTATGTGTGTGTGTCTAAAAGCGACACTAACCCTAACCCTAACCCTAAACGACTTTCTACTTTCCCACAATCTCAGTGACAGTCGCGCAAATCCGTTCCTTGGTCTTGCCCCCAGCGGGCCAACACTGCCACTAGCGAGATGGAGGCCCCACAGTGGCCTTCGTTTGGCGCACACTGATGAACTAAACCTGGGCGAGTTCGTGTCAACCAGGGAGGTTTGGACGAGTAATTAGGTGCAGCCGTAGGTTCGAACGGAAGCAAGTGATGACGACTGGATGAGGGGGGAGTGAAGGTTGCCCGCAGCGATGTTTGGCCGGACCTCAACAATGAAGTCCCAATATATAGGCCAAAGGCTGTTGTTAGACATACGTTACTACTTGGCGCGACTATACGATGGTTTTCGCGCAAGTAGGAAAGTAAAGATGTAGGTCCCATATTAATAATTCACCGAACATTGGTAACATAAAATAAAAAATGAATAATGAGAAATACTAAATCACTCGAGGTCTTTTAGAAAAAACACACACAAAATCTGACAAAATTATTGACACATGATTTCGCAGTTTTCATATGTGAAAGGCATTATTTTGTGATGGTGTCATAAGTTGATCCTGCGTACGCATTCAAGTTAAAAAATTACTTACTTACTTACTTGCTTGTTTGACGTAGGTACTTACGCACGTAAGTAACTTACGTACTTACTTATTTACTTACTTATTTACTCACTTATTTACTTACTTAGTTACTTACTTATTTACTTACTTATATACTTACTTATTTACTTACTTATTTACTTACTTATTTACTTACTTATTTACTTACTTATTTACTCACGCACGTACTTACTTACGCACGTACTTACTTATTTACTTACTTATTTACTTACTTATTTACTTACTTATTTACTTACTTATTTACTTACTTATTTACTTACGCACGTACTTACGCACGTACTTACGCACGTACTTACGCACGTACTTACGCACGTACTTACGCACGTACTTACGCACGTACTTACGCACGTACTTACGCACCTAAGTAACTTACGTACTTACGCACGTACTTACTTACGTATGTATTACCTAAGTCATAAAGTTCATTCACATATAACCTTTGCCAGTTGGCTGAAGCCTTCCCTCAGTTTACTTTTTCACTTACTGTTTGTGACCTTGTTGTGACGATTGATCAAGAGCGCAGTCTTTCGCAGCACGTTAACTCGGTTAGGCGAAGCTGTTATTATCAGCCTCATCAGTTGCATGTTGTTCTGCTTTCCCTCTCCCATGATGCTGCTGTAATCCTTGTTCGTGCCTTTGTCTCCAGTATCAGAGGCGGCAACAAAATTCGTGAGCCCTAGTTCCTCTCAGTAGGCTTTGGGACAGTTTGGACTAGAAGAAAGTCTTGTGGACGAAAGGAGGTAGTTGCGATGCACAGCGAGCAGGAATCAATGCACTGCAAAGTGTCACAGATGTGAATGATGGGGAGAGGGGTCTTTTGTAGTGACTTTCATCAGTCAGATGTCTTATTCTGATCTGCCATGAGATGTTTAGACTCTGTTGCAGTCACCCTGCACTTATCCGGTTAAAACTATTGGTTCTGGTGAATGGCTTCATGTTGGTGTTGCACGTGACCTGCAATTGGTGCTTACCAATATGGACTTGAGTTTAATCCATGTGGTCTATTTACAGATTAACATTGAT
The DNA here is from genome assembly GCA_959347315.1 of Bimastos eiseni. NCBI lineage: Eukaryota > Metazoa > Annelida > Clitellata > Crassiclitellata > Lumbricidae > Bimastos > Bimastos eiseni. The sequence continues at coordinate 43,500,312 of OY365808.1, read as the reverse complement.
GGTTTGCCATTATTCAGATTCTTAAATTGTTAGTTTTGGTCAATTTTATGTGTAAAGCAATCACCATTGAAGACCCATTTGTTGTTGTCTTATTTTGTAGCAATTCTAAATCCAATGTTTGTTTCTTGATTGACTCTGTGATGAGGTCAGAGGCTTAGCGGGCAATATTGTTGATGTGTGAGCACTGTGCGAGACCAAGATGGATGTTTTTTGTGCTTAATTTCTTTTGGATATAAGTATGAACTCATCGTGGACAGAATTGGCCTGGTAATCAGACCCGTCGAGAGCAAAGTGGGGGCCCTGTACAACTTATGGTTTTAAGTATGAATGAAAGTCTAATTGACAGTATACTGCAATACGCAGTACTAGAAAATGTTGCAATATTCCAAGCACTAAACTTACATCATACATGATACATCACTCACTGTTCAAAGTCTCATCGATTCATCACTGCCTCAGCTGAATAATAATGAAAATAAATATTTTTGTAATTTTTGTAATTTGTTTCTTATTGTGGATTTGACACCAGCACTTTACCAGTTAATAATAATAATAACAAATGAGTCACTAAGGCTATGTTCAGGGTGCATGCAGCCGTGTTACTTTTTGCGTGTTACGGTTTGTATGATATATAAATGGGTTCCAAACGTCTTCATTCCAAAGTTAGCAACTGCACGCACAGTCATACGACAGAACATAGGTGGCACTGTGCAATTGTGAATAAAGAACTTGCTGAAGGTTGTTACATAGTGACTGTGAATAGAGACCGGAAAGCTCGATGGTTGACATGCTGAACTGTTGACCCTGATGCTGGCTATTTAAATGTTCGCTGAGGTATGCATATGTCTGAAATCTAAGTACAATGACATACTTTGCAGTTTAAATTCTGAGCAAGATAAGTTGGTGAGGACCGATCATTCACTCTCCTGCACGTTGGGGTTAAAACTCGAATTCCATGATTTCGTTATTGGTTGTCAAAGTCTGATCTTCTATATTCATATTATAATGTTCTATTTTCTTTTCTTTGTGTCGCTTCCAGTATGTTGACAAAATGCACGCGCATATGTTTAATTTCAATGCGTGAGTGGCCATCTCCTTTGGTGAGAAATTGATAGAAGCGTCAAAGGTCCTTGTGCATGGATGTCATTTTAATGCCTCTGGCTCAACTGGTCTGTGTTGCTAATAATTTTCATCTCCAAAGGATAACCTTGCCATTTCCTTTTCCAAATGCCTCGCCTCTTTGGTGCATGATTTGAGTATTACATGCAACCAAGTATTAATCTTCTCTGAGCCAGCGAGGACAGCATGTTGAATCTGTATTTATCATCTGTGCCTGATCCATAATAATGTGCCAGTTGCTGTCTGCTAAAGCTGCTTCTACGTTAATGCGTGCTTTCATCTAGAAAATGGCAGCGCCATTTATGCAGGCTCTCAGGTTAATCAACTTCATTCTTTCTTAAATTAGGTTGATTGATGGGATACGGAAGAATGGTCATGTATCTTAATACTTGTGGGACTGGCGGCTTTGGTTACCTCTGCAATGCTGCATTGAGATACATATATGCAGATATGTAGCTGCCTGGCCAAGCTGTGTTTTCGAGTACAACCATTACCCGCTCGTGAGTCGTGAATGTCTTTTTTCCTATGGGATGTTAATTGTGCATTTTGTGTGACCAATTTTTAATTCATGTGCTTTTGTTATTTCTGCTGCAGATTCCGTTCTCGCATCAATGAGCCAACTGCCTCGGCGAACAACAAAGTGTCGAAGAAAAATTAAAATCGTGGCTTCTACAGGCAATGGTGAGAGAAGTCGAAAGAAAAGCGACATTACAAAATGTCGTCATTACGACGATGCTCAGAAGTTGTTGATTGTTTTCACATGTCCAATCAGCATGGTAGTGACTCCAACGTGTAGGAACGAGGCTCTATCGTTGAGCAACAGTTCACGGCTCAATGATAATGGACTAATGATTCTGGCTACAACTGAACATTGAAAAACTTGCTAACAATATTCAGCAATAGAACCCGTGATCCGACTACGGGACTTGTATCCTTTTTGGGGTTTCTTACTTGTTGGCTCCTTTTCTTTAAAAATCTAGATTTAAATTATACTTGTAGTACTTGCTTGGATCAATAAAACCCAGTTGTTATGTTATATATATATATATATATATATATAATTTATAATGCATTCTGACCAACTAGTCTCTGGTTAGCACTGTTGTGTCTGTTAGGGTCATATATACATATTATGACTATAGATTATTAATTCAAGCATGCCCGCCTACTGAGTGCTCCTGTGGATATATATATATATATATATATATATATATGTGTGTGTGTGTGTGTGTGTGTGTGTGTAATTTTACCATCCCAATGCTATGCCAATGGCAGTGCCGGCATCTCCATGAACATATATGATGGGACGAGCATGGGCTCTATACGGAAATTTGGATCCCACAGGAGCACTCAGTAGGCGGGCATGCTTGAATTAATAATCTATAGTCATAATATGTATATATGACCCTAACAGACAAAACAGTGCTAACGAGAGAGTAGTTGGTCAGAATGCATTATAAATTTATGCATATATGGGCGAAAGAGATAATGAGCTAGCGGCTCGACATGACTAACCGTCATTAATTTTACAAAGGCCAAATATTAGCAGTCATTATGGGCCTATCAATAGTCGTGTACCAGAAGTGCCTCGTAGAAGCGGCTAATGTATTTGTAGGTGCAGTTTAGATGAAATTAATCAGCAACAAGCGGTTTGCAGTCTGACGCTAGAGCTGTTTAAGTTGCACTGCTATCACCGATTCCTATAATTGATCATAATCGTCCTCGTCTTATATATATATATATATATATATATATATATATATATATATATATATATATATATATATATATATATAGGAACATCTGAAACATCCACTTCTGCAGGACCAATTGGCGACTTGGTCGAACCAACAGAAATTAAATATCGATCAGCAGATTTTGTGGTGGCAAAAGTAGATTCGTTTTCCCGTGTCTGCCACTTGAGCCAACCTTTGGGCCCATCTCAATGCGAGAGGTCATCAATCCGTTTGACAATTTCCGCCAACGTTGAGTCGACGAATGACAATCAATCAATCAATGCAATTTATATAGCGCCTCTTCAAGATAACTATTCAGAGGCGCTCCCGACCCAGGCCCGGTCAAAAAGGAAAGTCTTGAGAAGTTTATAGAAAGAGCCAGACAGGTCGCGCGGGAGAGAGCGCAGGTCAGATGGGAGGTTGTTCCACACACGAGGACCCACAAATGCAAAAGCTCTATTTTGCCTGGTTGCTGTATGAGCATGTGGAACCACAAAGTCGCCTCTAGAGGCCGAGCGAAGAGATCGGCGACCAGAAGAAGCCGAAGTTAAGGTGAACAGATCCCTAAGATAGACAAGTGCATTGCCCACAACACAGTGCCAGACAATAGAGAAGATTCTATATTGAATGCGCTGCCTAACCGGAAGCCAGTGAAAGACGTCCCAAATTTAGGAACACAGCCAATCAAACGAGCTGCAGCTCTTTGAACCCCCTCCAATGGTTGCAATCGGACCTGAGGGAGCCCACAGAAGAGAGAGGAACAGTTATCTAATCGATTAACGATAAAGGCATGAACCAAAGTGGCAGCAGAAGATGAGGAGAGAGAGCGGGAAATAACCCGCAACTGGCGCAAGAAATAATAGTAGGAACGAGTCTGTGCAGAAATGTGCTTCACAAAAGACAGTGCTTGATCCAGAACTACCCCCAGATCCCTGACACATGTGAGGAATACAAAGTCTCTTATCCCAAAAGTTAAGGAGAGGGACCTCAAGAGGATATCATAATCTACTGAATCGAATGCAGCGCTTACATCATATGAGGCCAGAAGGGTTACTTGGGACCTGTCCATGGCAATATATATGTCGGAGAGGAGACGAAGTAGGAGGGACTCAGTTGAGTGACCCTTACGAAACCCAGATTGACGTGGAGGAAGCCTAACTATCGGTGGCCAACCTGTTTAAAACCTAATTGGGTCCATGAAGTATGATTATTTGGCAATGGTGCGCAGGTTCAGAGAAAGGACCGTTGTAATTTTTTAAGCTATTACACGTGTATATTGACGGGCCTATATATAAGTAGGCCAATATAGGTTTTGAACACGACTTATTTTAACATTCTTAAGTTCTTGTGAGCATATTTCCGTTCTTTTGTAGCAGGGCGTTGGTTAGGCAAATATGGCCTATTGGCCTACAGCAATGTAAATATGTTACATAGACAGAGTTATATATCGTCGTGAATTAGTTGTATAATCTCTCGTGTTCACTATGCATGTCTTGCGACATATTATTTTTTCTATGGTAGTTAGGCAGAACAATGCCTAGTCTGCCAGATATTAATGTGCACATTGCGCAATTACGAGAGGTTAAATTATAGGCCTAAAGGTCTGACAGTTGCTATACCTTTGGTCGGTTATATAGGGGTTAAGAGCGAAATTATCCTCAAGTAGCTTTGCGAAAGCGACCGCCTGATGACACCATACATCTTCAGCAGCGTTCTTCCTTAGTGTTCATCAAAGGCTTTAAGAGCAGTTAGCAACGTTTCTGTATGGTTGCCGTTGTAAGCAACGGCTGACGAAGAAGATTCCAGTCACAACCATAAATCTGTTGGTTGCAATTAGTGGATCCAACAAAGTAACCGATTTTTGTCATATCGTTTCACCACATCATTTAGACCTTTGTCAAGACAAGACCATTTTGCTCTTAACACGAACAAGGTCAACTTCTGTCGTCGTTGTGTGCCGTGATATCTAACCGCATGCACGCCTAGCCTAGGATATGAGGTTAAGCATAAGAAAATAAATCAAAATTCTCATAGCTATGAAGATCAATATGCTTCATCAATCAATCAATAAATCAATAAAACAATCAATAAAACTTAATAAAGCGCATCTTCAAGAAATCTACTCAGAGGCGCTCCCGGTCCAACCTCGGTCATATAAGACAGTTTTCATAATGAAATAAAAATATAGGGCATAGAGTTCGTAGCTAGAGTCGAAGCCTTCTTTTAATAGAATGGTATTAAGAATTTGATGTTGGTTACGAAGTGATTTTGGAGTGCGGCTGAATGTTGTGTCATCCTCATGTTACAAAAGCAACTAACTTGCGATCGTCATAATAAAAAGCGTCAGATCATTCAGTATATTAAGCCTTTGTGGGTCATGCATCCTTCAATCACGTATGAATAATACATAGGTCTACTAGGTCTACATCGATGATTTAAGATTAAAGGCCTATTTTAATTCTCAATTGCAAGTCAATAAATTTCGCCTATAGACTTCTATTTTAGGAAGGCGAACTGTTGACAGCGATTTGAGTAGGCTAATAGGTTTAGAAAGTGGTCGAAGAATCCACACCAGTGGTGTCATAGGTTATGTATTCTGTCGTATAGCAAACCTGTTCATTAATCAATATTTTATTATGTTATGCGATGTTATTGTAAGAGTTTGTCAAGCTAAGCAAAATGTCAATCTGAACTTTACTTCATTTGCTTATTACAGACAAAATGATTTGTTTTTCTGAATGATTTTAATTGATTTGTTTTCGTCGAAGTCTGAGGCGGTATATGAAATGGTCTTGTTAGCATGGCCATTGTTACCATGTTGCTGCTACCAATAATATTTTGAGTTATAGGCCTATCATTGATATTTTATTATGTTATGTGACGTTATGGCCATTATTACATTACGCTGCTTTATGTTAGGTTATGTTAAGTTATGTCCGGTTACGTTACGCTGTGTTATGTTGAACTATATGTTATATTGTACTGAATGGTATATAATACAACATGTTATATTATCAGAGTGTTCTGTTCTATGTATATACATATAGCGGAGACTGTTATTGATAAAGCGTTAATTGTCACAAGATCTTATAAGTTCATGATGTTATACTTTCATTGTTTTTCTGTTGCTCGTTCTTCTTCTTCTGTACAGACGTAGACCTGTTATTTGCCATAAGGCCTTTTCTGACTCCAACCTGGCCTCATAAAACATTGACTCCTGCATGCCTCAGATTTGAACTTAACTATCGTCACTGGAAGCCTGAATTGTTGCTTCGGATAAATAAAATAATAAATAGATAAACTATTGTCATCATGCGTTGGATTTCTTACTATAAACGTCATTGAAACTGATAGCAGTCTATCTTGACGATTATTGGCATACTAATTATTTGACAATGTTCCCTATGTGTGTGAGTGTAGTGATTATGATAATGAAAAGGCAACAGGCGGGTCTACATGTTCTTATACGCTGGTGAGTAATTACGTACAAAAGTAATTATTTACTAGAGTCCTAGATAAATCTACGGCATCTTCTTCTCGTTCGTTGTGCGCTTCTCTTTCATCTCCACTCTCTGCTAATAGTGTCTCTTTCCGATGCCCATGTATCGCATTCCGGCGTCGACTCGACTGCGCACGTTGACCTTTCGCTTTCCGATTCCAGCGTACCTCATCCCGGCAGCCACGCGAGACTTGGCGGGAGGAGCCTGGTAGGAAGCGGGGGCTCGCTTCAGGGCGTCGTAAGCTCTGATCCTACCTCGGCCGTCGTAGTAGTGATCGTCTTCGTTTAAGAGATTGCTGAGTATGATCATCCTCTGAAGTTCCGACTGCGGCCTTGTTCTTCTCTTTGACCGAAGTAACGGCCAGTCTTTCATGTCAGCCGACACAGCCTTTGAAGAGCCGACGATCGCCTTCTGAGGTTTCATCTGTAGAGCCATCGTTTGTGGATTCAACTTCGACGCATCTCTCTTCTTTCTCGGAGGCTGGACTGACAAGACGGTTGGCCATCGGTTGTCTGTACCTTGTGTTTCCGTTGCTCCTCCCACGTATCGTCCAAGGTCCAGACTGGAAGCGGCGTCTGCCGAGTCTTCATCCGCGGAGGAGGAAGCCAGTACATAAGCCGAGTTATCGTTCATGTCAGTTGGTCCTCGACCGGCGAAATCAATGAGGTTCATTGCTCTGAGATCTCCACCACCATCGCCCGCATCGTCTGCCTCCGAATCCTCTGCTACCGCATCGTACTGATCATAGCGCCTCGCATCTACACCTCCATCATCTACAACCAATGTTTAGCAAGTTATTAAGTGTCAGTTAAGTAACTACATAGACAGAGACTGAGTAGGAAAACATAGCTCAGTTGCAGAATTAATAATCCACTAAGTATGTATGTATAAGTATGTACATATAGAGCCTTATTAGAACTTCTCGAAGACGCTAAACGTAGCTAACAAACAGATCTAAACAAATGCGATTGAGTAATTTATAAAATGCTTCCTGGGCTGCAAGCGATGCTATGTTGCGAATTTGCAGCCGAAACGCGTTCCAGTATGATGGTCCAATGCATGAGAAGGCACGGTTTATCCGCATCGATGTACGGGAGCATGGGACCATCAAGTCCTCACGAGCCGCAGCACGCAAGGATCGACGACCTGGCTGGCTGGAGACTGGAAGACAGAGCTCTCTGATGGACTCTGCATGGACCGCCTATGTTCGTTTCATGAGGATGATCTCTAATGTGATCTAAGTCTTACCATTCCATATAAAGGATGTATAAATTTTATGTGTATGAATTTACAGTCTGCAGTTGAGTGAAGGAATGTGACTTGAAGGTTTGTTGTGAACACTGAAGACGTAGGAGTCAATAAAATAATTGATGGCCTGCCTTCTTTGCATCATGCAAGAGTGAATTTCTTGATTGGCCCTTCTTCAGTGGATCTGCGTTTCTTATCTGGGGAGTGACGGATCTAGAACCTTTGGAGCCTTGGAGCTGATTTAAATCTTCTCTGTTCCCTCGTTTTGAATTTAATGTTTGAGATCCTCTTAATCGTAATCGTAATCGGGTACCGGGATACTACCCGTTGACAGCCTTACTGGTGACGGCCTTAGTGCTTTATTTAATCATCTGCATTCATGTAAAGTAACTGCTCCTGCGGTAACTATATGTACAATGATATGCAGTCTTCATTTGTATTATTTAATTGATATGCTGAACAGATTCGAGTCTAGCTGTGAGAGTCCCTGTCTTGAGACGCTGGACAATTAGCTCTCCTACCCAGGTACAAAGGATTATAATCGCACTGATGTTATGCTTTCCTCCAAGATAGGTGCCATGCAAATTTCAGATAAATACAGGCGCATACGGACAGAATATATTGAACACCTCAGTATTCGCAATAGATTATATACATATATATGTGTGTATATATATATGAACCATTAATTTGCAAGAGAATCATTGTTACCACCGTTATTGCTAACGGAAATGCAACCCATTTCTTCAGTTTCCCTAAATATACGTGGAACAAATCATAGGCGAGTTGAGCCATTAATCACATGCTTTCGGTAATTATGGTTGATCAAGATCGAGCACAGAGATCCGCTTGAAGTCAGAGAACAAGAATCGTCCTCCGGAACAATAGTTGTTGTTCCTTATCCATGAAATAATGTGCACTGCAGGCCAATAACAGTAAAGTCGGCTTCTAAAATTTTATTTTCAATGCTATGAACGTTTGAGCTTACTAATAGCCTAAATGTATCTGGTCTATACACGTAGCCTACTGTGCATTAAGTAGTTCCTTTAACCATTTTCATTGAAATAGCTAGGGCGGTATAGGTTGCTAGTCAGCATCGTTATAATTATTATCTTTCTTTAGTTCCTTACGAGTTTACGGTAGCATCATAAAATTATGCCAGGGCCTAAATAATTGTTTTCTTACACGGGGTGTGTATAGCTGAAATGGTCGAATGGCCAGTTCATTTATCTGTGTGCAGTGTTTGGCATGAGTTGTTGAGGATTGAGCTGAGGTCAACTGCATGCACTCGATTTAATTCTAACCAGTTCAGGCACAGTTTGAGGAAGTGCGCAGTTGACAATCTCTGAGACTTTATGCCCTGTCTTATTCTACTACGTTTCAGATGATATAGATACTGATAAATTATTGATACTCTATCAAACGGGTCCGATCGCGATAACGAATCTAATTGATGATTATAGATTGTTCACACTTTCTGTACAGTGTACACTTAATTTACACTCATCACCCGTGTACACCGTGCGGGAAATGGTAAATACACATCGATAAATTACCTAGAGCAGGGGCGTCAATCCCCTCAGAGTGGTGGAGGCAAATCCCCCGGTCCTAAGGGTATGGAAGGCAAAATATTTCCCCCTAAGACTAAGAAATATCCCTCCTACGTGAAATTGGAGGCATTTGCCTCTGGACCCCCCCCCCCATATCTACACGCCTCTGACCTAGAGAGTGATTCAAGAAACCGATACTGTGCGAGAAACACAAAGAAAGTGAGTGACGGTAAATAGCAGAACCTGTTGCTGTCACGGATTCTTTTTAAAATGAATGTAGGTCTACAAGTGAGCAATATTTTATATGCTTGTGCGTTGCTGAAATTTGAAATAGTAGCCTACTCTGCTTGAGGGCGCCTCTTGAAAGCCATTAAACCATGGGGACTATCTATCATCGAAACGACTAATTAAACGCATATCATCGGACTTTCAGGATATTAGAAAAGCTTTCATGGCGCTGTCGTAGCCATTGGATTTCATAATGCCTGTCATCGTTAGAGAGAGGCCATTAATTGAGATCTAATGATATGATGCGTCGTCATTTTCTTTTGTCCTAAAATGCCTCATGTATCACATGATCGCATATGCCAATGTCGTCTTTGTTCAGAGACATAATATCACGTTAAAATGCTTGGAATACGGGTTAGAGAGTTCGGCTTTTTAAAGAAAAACCTCGGGAGACGAAAGGCAGCAGAGCTGGGGATTGCAACAGAGAAAAATTACTACATGCGTCTGACTATGGGCCGCTTGAAATATTCAGATTCTGAAAGCGAGTAGGGGCCTAATAGCCTACTGGTGTGGCTTAGCAGCGTTTCAATTTAGCCCAAAAATATACGTGTTACCTATTTGGATGAAATGTTTCGTGCCATTTACGACGATGCTGTCCAACATGATGCCCGTGGGCCACATGCGGCCCGCGGGAGGATTATCAGTGATTAGACCGAGCTCGCTAAAATATTTGCAACTTGTGCAAAGATGCAGTAAGCTTAAAAGAAAAATTGGTTTAAGTAACTGGATGACATGCAAAGCTATTCGTTTTAAATTTGTCTCATCATTTGTTATGTGGACAAAAATCATGTTTCAAGGATTTACTAAACTATACAGTGAGCTATAGCACAGCGGGTAATACACAGTAAAATGTTAATTGCTGCCTTTTTAATTTACTAGTGCGGCCCTCGGCTTCAGCAATAGTTTCATCACGTGGTCCACTCTGTTTTACGATGGTGAAGCCATTAAAACTATCAACTTTGAATGATGTTTGTTTTCAGTATGAATACTATGTTATTCTATTGAAACGATCTTTTCTGCTTGACTATCGCTTCGGTAAATTGGAGGCGAATTTGAATCCACTTCTGAATAATTTCCACACTTTCTGAACATCTACAACTTTTGTATCTGGCCGATCATTAGAGCCTATTAGCATACATTCAGGGTTTAAACAATGACCATGATAAGGCTTTGGTGGCTCAAAGCATGCTGCCATTCTAGGGTAGGCCTACGCCGAAAACCATTTGGCAAAACTTGCCTACTCAGACTCTCAGTTCATATAGAAGCCTACACAAAAGTGATTTGATGGCAACTGCTAGAGGTAATGATAATGGAATTGATTTCACGTGGGTGTAGATATAAGTTTTATCCATTGTAAAAATCAAATCCGCTCTTGATTCAAGTCTTGAATTGAATATTATAAGGTTCTATTCACAAACATTTAAGACTGCCATAATTTCCGTGGACTGGGTCAAAATTGCTGAATAGCTATGTCAACGCATCGTGTTTAGGCTAGGCCTACATCACAAATAATAAACAATGTCACGATTTTTTAAATGTGGCTCATTTTAAGGAAGTTCGAATTAAGGCTCATTACAACCCGATTTGAGGAGCATAGTGATCGTCAGTGCACGTGAGTGTCTTAACTTAAATATACTCACAAACATTTTTAAGGCTGCAGTCATCATTCAAACCTCAATAAAATGCAGGTTAAGATTAATAGTTTCGTGACTTCGTTTGTTCCATAATTATCGCTGCATGCAACTTCAAACTTGGGCCCTAAGCCAAGGAGACATGTTAAATTAAACATTTATTGAAACATCATAATAAAATCACAAATTGAAGTACCTAGACATCGAGACGCTACATCAGGATTCAAAGTGTGATAGCTAATACGAAAACGAATATAAAACTGATGCAGATATATATATATATATATATATATAACTCTTTTAACCCAATTTATAGTGTTTGCCATCTGAACGTTTTCATCGCAAACTTTATATTCTGGGTTTGTGATGTTTTCTCTTGCACGATCGCAAATACGTACATGCTGCGTGTTTAAGCGGTTTCTTTGATTACCTGTTGGACGTAATCGACCATGGTTAAAATGGCTCTAACTTTTTAGGATTGGCTGATCGCTTTAAGACACGGGAGTCTAGCTGTTCGCCTCAGGCTAATTAAATGCGCTATGAATTCAGATTTTGCTGAAACTGGTAGACGCACATGTAAGCCTACAATGTAAGCGAGCGTGCAGATAAAAGCTTAGCGAAAGCTGTAGACAATGCTAGACATGCTAAGCTAAAGGGAGATATTAGAATTCAAGGATTTAAATGACCACAGCTTCTCTTAAGATCCACCTGGTGACGGTCATCGTCTATTTCTGCATATACTCAGATGATTATACAACTCTTATACAGCAATAACCCAAACATTAAATGGCGTCGCTAATACGCAATACCCTGACACCATATTTATCGGAGACGGATGTTTTTGTCACGCAGAGCATTTAGTTTCGCACCAGATCTGGTCAGAAACGCTCTCGTCATGGAAAGGACAACCAAGTAAAATTAATCGCTCCTAATGATGGCAAGTAGGCCTACGTCTAACGTAGGTCTACCGGAAGAGAACATTATCTACACTATCTTATTCATTTGACAACTCTGACGGTAACTGTAAATGGACGTATGGCCAATGGCCATAGCGTCTAGCACGTTTAGCAGGCCTATAGAAGGTTAATACTAAATATATAAAAATATGCGTTTCAGAGGACAACACTATATTATGCTCGAAATGCTCAATTCAACACTACATATGTGTACGCTCGAAATGCGCGGTTAGTCTTATAGCGTGTCTACAACTACAGCCATGACTGCATAAGTTTCAGATGATTGCCTGTGAGGCATCGGTGAGAGAATTAATGCACGTGGAAGCCAATCCCTTTAGCCAAAGGGACGAATAACAAGTACAACCCATGACGTCAGCATTGGCTGGGGAAGTTGACTTCAGAAAACTTGTCAACAGGTTATTCTTCCTCAGTCACCAACTAATGGTAGACGTCATCGATGACATCATCGACTGCAGGGAATATACAGCTAGGAATACATATTTTTATATGGCAATGATTCCATAATATATATTACAGTCATTGCCTTCAGTGCCTCCCGTCTGTCGGTTGCAGTTCATACGAGTCTAACGCCGTTGTTTTTCTATTACTACACAGTGTGAGTTGTAAGATTTCCCATTTAATTAATTTTTTAGCCAATCTTCTTTCATCTCAGCTAAATGCTCCTTAGAATCTGATCTTCTGACATCCAATAAATTGCCTGCTTTCATAGGAAGCCGTACAATACAAGACATTGCATGAGAACAGGCATTATGATTATTTTTCTAGTAAGAAAGAGACAACAAGGTACACCGGCGTGTGCAGAAAGCCATGCGTAGGCCTGCTATAAGCGGACTCTGGTGACAATGAAACCATCATTCCATCATTCGTTCTGGTCTTCCTCTTACGCGTTTTCCTTCCATCTTTCCTTCTATGATTCGTTTTCATTAATGAGTTAGCTGTTCGATTGGCCTGTTGAGTGTGATATACGCCTTTGTCTCGCATGTCCAGCTGAAGGAAGAGATCCTCGATTCCACTTCGTGGTGTACATGTATCTTAAGTTTCCGTCGAAACCTCGTGTCCTTCGTCAACAGATTCGTTTTAATGGCCGGTCGAGTAGAGCCTCGTTTTAGAAGATGGGACAATTTCCAGGCGACAAGACGTCAGTGGCGTTTTCTTCTCACGGTCCACGTGGTTGAGAAGTGCCAGAGAAGGACCCATAATTCTCCTATCACCATATCCGTGTCGGAAAGGGTCCATCCATCACAATATCACAAACGACTTAATAGTTGCTGACGCCGCTTGCTTCTGACACCTATAGTGTGTTTATTCTATCTTTACTTGCTAAGTGCTGTAGGCCTACATGTCGGCCTTATATTGACACAAAATGAACTAGATACATGACTCGTATAAAACTAGTGAAACCATAATTATTCGGGAACACAAAAAGGGCCTTGACCTGTTGATCTACATATGTATATATCAAATCAAATTAAATTTGCTCCCATTATTATACAAGAGTATCACGTTCACATCATAACATTATAATCAGCCGAAAGCAAATGGGGAGCCCAGAAGGGTCGCAAGACCTACTAAGTAGGGTCACCCTTATGATAGTTCAGTTTAGTGGCAACAATGTGTTAAAGAATATAGACTATGTGTGTACGTATCGCAGTCACAGTTAACAGTTAACTAACATCTTAACTAACATATTACTTAACACCTTAATTAACGCCAGAAACGAATAGGGCATGTGCTTAGAGGCAACTCATTAATGAAAACGAATCATAGAAGGAAAGCTGGAAGGAAAACGCGGAAGTGGAAGACCAGGACGAATGATGCTGGACTGGATGATGACAGATGGCTACCAGAGACTTAAAGAGGAGTCGCAGAGGAGAGAGGAATGGCGACGTCGAACATTTGAACCTGCTTGAAAGAACAGAGAACAACAAGAAGACACGCAATTCTCTCTCCCATTCGTCATTAGGCAACCAGGCACCTGAAAATGCCCTCAGACCTACCTATCCATCCTTTTCATGAACACAAGCAGGTTAAGAAGGCGCAAATACACCAATTGCATCTATCCGTCTATTCATTTGAGAGGTCCGCATATAAGATTTGATCGAATTTATCCAGATGTGTCTTTCGGGGATCATACGAGTTTACTGAATGTGGTCAACCTTTTATCCCAATGAATGTCCTCCAGCATCCTTTGCCCTTTACCTTAACCCTTCCAAAACAGAATTAATCCTCATAGGCCTCCCTGACCAAATCAAGCAAATTTCTGACCCTTCAATTCACTTACCCACTAACTCTTCATCCCTTCCCTTTACCTCAGACGTCCCAGTCCACAATGTTGGTGTCACCTTTGATTCTCAACTTTCTTTTTGCAACCACATCTCAATCCTCTCTCGCTCCTGTTTCATGCACATTCGCAACCTCCGCCGCATCCAATCCATGTTCGACTTCAAAACTGCCTCCACCATCGCCACCTCCATTGTCCACTCCAAACTTGACTATTGCAACTCTCTTTTCCACAACCTTGAAGCCACGCAACTCAAACGTCTACAACTCATCCAAAACTCGTTAGCCACAGCCGTCACCAGAACACCCAAGCACCATCACATCACTCCAATCCTCAAATCACTTCACTGGCTAAAAGGTCCAGAGCGCATTCGTTTCAAAGTCCTATCGCTAACTTACAACTCCATGCAATAATCCCAGTCCAAATATCTTCGCGAACTCTTCACCATTCAGCCGATCCTCTCTACCCGATCGTCCTCTTGTCTCACCCTTACTCGACCCCCTTCCCCCCGGTTACTTCTCATCTCAAGTTATCCGACCGAGCCATATCCAACGCTGGAACGATCTGCCTCTATTGCAAGTAATTCTATATTGCTAATCTGTCTGTTTTCTGTCCAACGGTGCGAAGTACGTACACATCTTTTCCTTCATTATCGCACCCTTCACTTCATAATGCAAATAATACTTTTCCAACTTAATATTCATTTAACCAGATATTAGTTTTATTTCTCTTTAATAATGCATTTTGAAGCATCCGGCAACATCGTTGCTCTTAATAAAAGTTTGCCTTGACTACCTGAGACATTTTTTATATTAATATTGAACATACATGTAGCAATTGCCTTCCTCCTTATATTATTCAAATGATCCTTCATCTGACAGACAGGGTGTCTAATAATCAATTTTAATCAACACCTCAAAAAATTCCACTTCACTTCTCCAACCTCAAAGTAAAATGAAACGTCGTCGCAATCCCGGATTACTGAAATCGGCATTTACCCTTTAGTCCCTTTTTCTATTAAAAAGTTACTGCTTTCCATCACTACTACTTTCGCTGCACGCTTTCTACTTCAATTGCAGTTTTGAAAAACTGAAATTATTGATAACCAGTGGCGGCGCAGACTCTTTTGGAAGCCAGGGCATATATCAACCAGTGCTACAGGGTTGTCGTGTTTGCAACCGGTGCAGGGCGATTCATGTATAAAAGTTACAACAATAATAACACTTTATCGCGACCTTAAAATTATAGTGACCATAGGCTATAAGCTCGCCAAAGTAATCAGACCTCTTGTCAACATGGACTCGTCATAAAAAGTTTAAGAAATAGAGTCACAGAATCAAGTATTCTTTATGCCAGCGCTCAAGTACCGGTAAGTCGTGTCATGCTAGCAGACAAGTGAAAACAGTTAGCCTAATTAGGGCTTATGATGTCAGTTGTGTGCGGCAATGAGGATGTGCAGCTAGCTACACATTTGTGTCCAAAACATTGTCAAAATCCAATTATTATTACAGCAGTTTTATATAGCGCCCCTTGAAGGTCTTCTACTCAGAAGCACTCCCAGCCCAACCACGGTCAAACAGGACAGTCTTAAGGCCAGAGAAAAACAGAGCAGATTGGCCTATTGGTGTGAGGCGCAATGCTACTGGAACGTCATTCCAGGTCACCAGACCAGCCAGTGAGAAAGCACGGCGCTGTCGGATAGCAGTCCTCGCACGGGGGACAAGCAACTCCGCTTGCGCAGCAGAGCGCAACAAACCACGGCGTCCAACAGTGACAGTGTGGCAGCAGAGTTCAATCAGGTAGAGGGGCGCCAGGCCTTCACAATGCAGCACCGTACCAGTGCAGACACATGGTAGGCAATGCGCTGTGGGTAAGGAAGCCAGCGCAGGACATCACGCATGTACCCAGAGACTCGGTCAAACCTAGGGATGCGGCCCACCAGTCGGGCGGCCGAGCGCAAGACCCTGTCAAGGCATTTAAGCCGACACAACGGGAGCCCATCATAAATGGCGCTGCAGTAGTCTAGGCGGGAGACTACAAAGGAATGGACAAGCGTAGAAGCAGCGTCTTGGGAGAGGGAGCG
The DNA here is from genome assembly GCA_959347315.1 of Bimastos eiseni. Lineage (NCBI taxonomy): Eukaryota > Metazoa > Annelida > Clitellata > Crassiclitellata > Lumbricidae > Bimastos > Bimastos eiseni. The sequence goes on along the minus strand of OY365808.1, from coordinate 43,483,899 downwards.
GGATACCACCCTAAGTTGCCGAAGCTGGTAGTAACAGCTACGACAAAGTTGACTGATATGCTGGACAAAGGTAAGCTCCTGATCCAAGGTTACCCCCAGGTCTCTGACCGAGGACGAGAAGGTTAGGTGCGGATACCTCAAAGCGAGGGACCCAATATCTATTTTTGCGAGCTGCTGGCGGGTGCCAAGTCATATGAGCTGTGTCTTGCTTGGTTTAAGTCGTAGGCGATTTGACCACATCCAAGCCTGGAGGTTCTCAGTGGCTTTGCTGATTGCACCCACAGTCAAAGTCTCCTCCCCCGCCAGACAGTGGGCATATGCTTGGATGTCATCAGCATAAGATTGGTTGAGAACAGCCTCTGCCGCGAGCAGAGGTCCCACACCAGCAGTAAAGACTATGTACAGCAGAGGGCCAAGGACGGAACCCTGGGGCAGCCCAAATGGCGCTGGAAGCCATGGAGACCTAGTGGAACCATGGGCCACCATAAGAGAGCGGTCCTGCAAGAAGGAAGCAAGCCAGTCAAAAGCATTGCCAGAAAGTCCAAAAGAGAAGATAAGCGCTTTAAGTATCTCATGGTCGACTGTGTCGAATGCGGCACTCACATCGAACAGCGCTAGGAGGGTGACCTGAGATTTATCAATAGCCCCATAGATATCAGATAAGAGGCGAACGAGCAGGGTTTCAGTTGAGTGGCCCTTACGGAAGCCGGATTGGTAGGTTGGCAGAAGACCATTTTTGTCCAGATATTGTGTTAGTTGGGTTGCAACAAGCTTCTCAATAGTCTTGGACAAAAATGAAACATTGGTTATATGCCTAAAGTTTGCCGGCTCAGTTACGTCAAGTCCCTCTGCTTTCAGTACCGGAACAAGAACTGACCTCTTCTGGGAAGCAGGGAGGACGCCTTCACATAGTGAACGGCTACAGAGTACAGTAAGAATGACCGGGCTCTGGTAGGATGCATAGACAAAAGTGCTATATCTGACAATCTTTCATCGCGTACCGCTACGGTAGTTCTCAAGTGTGTCTTCACTAGTTTGAGACAACTGAATGTGAGGTCTGATTAAGCAGATGTAACTGGAATGATGCCGATATGGAGAGCCCAGTCAAAGAGTGGCAGATAATTAATGAGTGCGACGTGAAAACAGTGAATTGTTAATCGTTATCGTATTCTTAACATTTCTACAGCGCCCACAAAAGCGAAGTCGCGAGAACCAGCTTATTCACAGGCGTGTTTGGGGAAGAATTAGATTGGCGGAGAACATTGCATGCCATTAAAGCTAGCTTTCTGTGTGCAGTGTGCAACGAGAATATTGCAGTCTCGTAGCTAGTGGCAAGTGGCAAGGCAGTGACCAGGGCAGAGGCATTTTTACCAGTGCAGTTGCCCTGGCTTGCCCTGTTAATAACACCATCGTGTAATTTTCTGAACGGAGATGGTCTCATCGGTTAACTCTTGCATACAGGGAAAATTAGGTGTGACACGTCTGAAACCATAATGATAATATTTAACAACATAATAATATAAAATTAATGCAACCTAACGTAACATAGTCATAATTATCATTGCATCGCATAACATAACTCGGGTTTAAATGGTTCGGATTACATTTAATCTTTTATAGATTGTTTAAGTGCTTAGCTATAGCAAATGATGTCCATACATATATGCGTGTGCGCATTTAGGAGTTCAAGGATTCGAACCCTTGAATAAATAATTGTCGATTTTGTATATTATTTTGCTACTTTTCGACCACGTAAAATGGAAACTTCAAATAGTAATCTCACGAAATAATTTCCTGGCTACGCTTCCACCCAAGTTTCTTTTAGCTTGAACGACAGGGGTGCAATTCACTGCTCATTAGGGTCACTGAGAGCGATTTGCAGAAGCCACAGAGAATTTTAAAAACTTCTGTCTAAAGCTGCAACAAAGACTTCCTAATTCAAAATGATGGCTATTATCTCTTTCTATACCCGTAGGCAGTCCACTGGCTTTTACGCCACCTGGGGATTAGTGAGGTGGTTTCCAGTTGCCCTCATTGAAGACTCTGATAATTATGTATGAAAAACTTGTCCAAGGTCGCGACGCTGTGATTTCAGGTACGACCTTCTAGTAACAAGGCACAGCACACATCGCTCCACCAATACCTATCAATAAATTTATAATAACAAGAAATCTATAATATCAATATATTATTCTCGTAGGCCTATTTATTTCGTTACTGTCCACTTAGCAAAGACTACGGTTTAGATCTACCTTATTGTTTACAAAGTATTATGGACTCAACTTCTAAAGTCAGTTAACCTGTCCGAATTTCTCCGTCTTTCTCGCCTATACCAGATTATGTGCATTGCCTGGCAGAATAAGACAGCACTTGTTACACTCTCAGGCGTTCTTGGTAGCTTAATCAAGACTTCTGGTATTCACATAAGAGTTCAATTCGTTGTGTTAACTTTCGAATACCACTTAGTTATAAGCTAATGATTTGTCTGTTTCAACGTGTTCACCAACAGAAAACTGTCTCTGGTTTTACCTACGTTTCAGAAACCATCAATTGGTGCGTGCACTGAGAGCTTCAACTGCGATGCAGAATTCACTAGATTAGAATACCCTAGATTAGTAAAGACCAGATGCACCTGATAATTTAAGATTTGATCCACTGAACAATTCATACAGAAGTCGGATTAAACGACTGCAGTAATCTGTCGTATCCGCTAAAACGGTTGAATCTCATCGCTTAACGATTATGCCTACTCTATAACTCCAAAAAGAAGATTTGTTAACTTACTATGGCCATGTAGTGTATATGTAAATGTAAGACAGTTTATCATAAATATGGTATGTAGCATATATATATCTAAACGCACAATGCGATAATTATGTCCCTTTTCCTTGATGAATAACGAATGCGGCCGCAACTAAAGAGGTCACTCACATCAGCACTCAAATAAAGTTTACCGCTTTATTGTAATTAAATATATGCCTCTTTCATCACAGCCGATGTATAAGCTTGTATATACATGTAGGTCTATATTTATGCATGAATGATTTATATATAAGATATACTTACGCACATATGCAAACGTAGGTCTACATAAGCAAATATACAAAGTTAATAAATAAATAAGTTAATAAAAAGCAAGCCGATACGAATGTGTCTGTGTCTAAATGCTTGAATGTGTGTTGTAGCATGACTCACCTGTTTGTAATGGTCTCCATTCGGCAAGCGTTCGGCGTGATTGGAAGCTCATGGCGATCGCTAAGACAATCACTGTTTTTGCCAACATCATTGGCTTCTTCTTTGTCTCTTCGACGTCGGAATTCTCCTCTAAGCTCAAGTGTGCAGAGCATCTAATGTCCGTCGCCTCATTTATACTTTCGCACGCGCTCATTCATTCCCCTTTGCATGGCCACGATGGCCACGCGAAGCCATTCGCCGCCGACGACGACGACGACGACGACGAAGTGTGTACCCGGGATTTGCCGTTGCATCAATCACCCATAAAGATAAGTTAGACGACGCTGGTTAATGCGTCGAGTTTTCTTCGTTTCTTAGGTGGTCATTGTTTTAATGATCGCCACGTCGAGACATCACCGGAGCGGCCAGTGTCCATCGGGTGTCCGGCCAGTGCCAACGTACGAGGCCGTAAGAGGCCAATTGATGAACGAGCGAAGCTGGCAGAAATAACTGTTTATGGCGGATCTGTCGGCTTCACGTCTAGTCAACATAATTTCGGACTTGACGAAATTAGCTGCGGTGGCGTCCGTAGGTTTTATGTCGGTGCGTGGCGGCAACTTTTGTCCTAGTCTCAAGTATCTAGTCTCTTTGTCAACAGCACCGAGAGGCACAGTGGTTCGCCATAGTATCAGCTGAGCCAGATACATGACGACATATTTTCACGGCGAAGCTAATTGGCGCAACAGGTGCGTCTTATAGGATTCAATACGCAGCAGCGTAAGACTGAGCTTACCTTCAAATGCCTCTTCCTACCAATCGGTGCATCAAATGGCATCTTTCTGACAATGACAGTTACTGGTTTTTCCATTAACGAGAGGCAGACTTATGGAGGTTCGACTTGTGCAGCTGTTTAAAAAATTCCGATAACAAGGGGTGTGCTTGAAATTAAGGTTAAACAATGGAACGTGTTATAACAAGAATAAATTCTTCCAGTCGTTGTGATACTAAACGAAGAATGTTTGTTGTGTGCTGATGTCGTTCGTTAGATTGTGCAGGAAATAGCCGTTCCGAACACAAGTTTGCAAACTGATATATCCGTTAATTTAAGTCTTTGACACTGCTTGAGGTACAGTGTCGTATACAGCCAGAGATTGGTTTTATCCAAGAAGTTGTCCTTGGATGTCATTCTTGATCGTAAGTTGAGATGTAGGCTACCTGGTACCTCAGCATAGAAATGGTCCAATTTCTCCCGCTTAATTTGGTTTAATATAATTCGTAGGTTTACGTAATCAACGCAACGCGTTCATTCCACGAGTACAGAAGTACGTTGACCGACCAAACGCAAAAAGCATAATGCAGACAATCGAGAAAGCGCAGAGTTAAAATGGGTTTGAACATGCATGTATGTCGAAAATAGCCTAGCTAAGCCTTTTTCGAAAATTCCTCAGCTCCCACAAAAGCCACGTCAGAGGGACTAGCCTATTCAGCTTATTCACCGGCACTATACTAAATCAAGTTTGCAACAGCCAGGCCTCTCGTTTCGTTCCGGTGAAAAGTAAAATTCGGGGGGTGGGGAGGGGCAAGCCATTGTGCTACGGTGGTAGTCGGTGATGAGGGTGGTCACTGAGCATTTGGATGATTTGGTGGCGCAGGAGTAGAATCTGAACAGGACACAAAGTGTTTAAGGCGTGGTCTAATGAATACCTGCCGCCTGCTAGCTACCAATCAGATCTCTCCAAAGCGTCTCATCCTCCTGGGGTACAATCTTAAACAAATGGACCGGTGTGGTCAGTCTATCTGAATAGACTCAAATGGGCCAAGTAGACAGCTGAGGGAAATGCACTGGAAATAACAATTGAAACAATGATCGTGCTTCATAGTCCTTATAATTATATGCATCTACACACCTGTACTTGATATGCCACTCATATGCCTTCGTGCCTGTATTCTTTTCATCCTCACATTATGATTCACAAGGGCTTGAATTCAGGCTGATTTTATGTGATGATGACCGATGCGATTGTAATTGAGAAATAGACTGAAAAGAATACTGGATGAATGCTATCAAATGCTGCATGTATATATAAGTGTGCATATATATGTATGCAAATATGTATATATATATACAAAGAGTGAGAGATCTGCTTATTGTTCCCAGGTATTATAATTGATCATATTATATGCTGGCTGATATATTCTTCCTAGGTTTGACATGTGACCTAAATAATGCAGCCCTATTCAGAGAGCACGACTCTCAACGGGCTCACCAGCCTCTGGACCATTATATTTATATATATACATATATATATATGGCGTTTGACTGGGGTTAGTGTTGTTATATTGTTTCTCTGATCTGGGCAACCTGAACTGTTATACACACGTGACAACCTATATCCAATCAGATGTGAAAAGCAAATGTACCGTGAAATAAGTTTCATACCAGTCTTCACTCCTATTCATAGGCCCATTGCTTGTATGAGAGAGGGAAGATTCTATTTCAAAGAAGGTGACTCTCTTCCCATACAGACTCTATGAGACAAACATTATATACATACACATATATGTATATATACATAGATTCATTGCATTGAATGGCATTACAATTAGTCATCTATTTACATTAGGTCACAATGTCTCAGTCTTGCAACTCAGGGTTGTGTGCCCTATTCTCAACGCGCCCCTGAAAACCATATGAAATAAATACAAAGGGCGAAAAGGCGCTTACTATAATGATTGAATGCTAAGACAAAACTGTGAGATAGAAATTCACAGGTAGTCCTTCAGCTCAGGGATATAAATATAAACAGCGTGTGTGTGTGTGTGCGGACCAGCTCACAGAGAAACAAACGCAAACAACAGTGACCACAGGCAAGACAGAGAACGACCCAGAGGCATGCAAGCATTTCAATTGAAAGGAATTGACCGGCGGTGGACTTGAATATGGCACTTCTTGACTATAGCCCCACTCAATGAGTTCAGGTTTGATTGACAAGCAATTTGTCTCAGGTGGGTGGGGTCCAGAGCAGTTTGTCGCACAACTGCCCGCCCAGAAACCTTCTTTAAAGAGTTCGGTTTTCAGTCATGAGTGGAAAGTAGCGGTGGATAGTGAATGCGGATGAGAGGTCAAATTCAGAGGCAAAATGTGGGGACGAGCAACGTGATAGAGGTGCTTGGGAGTCCGTTCCAAACAGTGTAATATAGACTAAGGAGCGGTTGCAGAATTTCAGAGACGATGAGACTGGAGGTCGAGATAGAGAAAGATATGACGATGAGCGACTATAGATCCTGACTATTAGATGGTGGGTTGTTGACAAATGTAAGAGGACTGAGAGGCTTGAAGTGCGTTGTATGTGAATGAAACAATAATATCTGTAGTGGATGCGCTGAGGGACTTTTAGCCAATGAAGTGATTTGAGAACAGATTTTATATCAAATTTTGGTAATAAATAAATATGATGGTGTTTGGTCCATCCTAGATGAGACTATTGTTTGTGATGCTTAGTTTTGTTACTGGTACAGCTGACCGAGAATGGCTAAGCAGTTCAATCGAGAAGACGCTAGATCTATACAACACTGTACACTGCAAAACGAATTCATTCAGTCATTTAAACGATATATGTGCTACGTATTTATCAATAAATTACAAATAGCTACTGGCGTGAACACATTGGTACATGTATGTATTCACACGTAGACACTAAAATATGTATTATACAAATACTATTATAGCATATTACCGTGTATATGGAAATATGTATGTGTATACATGATATGTATGGCATAGATATGTATGTACTACCATGTAAGTACATGCAAATGTATCTGCGTATGGGGGTTGAGCGTCGACGGAATGTCATCTGCTGGTGCGCACTCATCCGTCCGTCGCTTCTGACTCGGCAAATAAGTTGCAAGGCAAGGAGTGCATGTATGTATGCATATGAACATTTATTCAGTGCCCTACAAGAACCTCAGGAGGAGTGCATGTATGAGGTGGTTAAGAGGTGTTTGTTCTGTCGATGCATTGCTCTGGTCGTGTTGCGGCGATTGCGCTTCAACCGACGACGAATCCTTCAAACGGATCGAACCTCTTTCTCAGTGCAGTTCCTTTCAATGGCAAAACAACGTGTAGACACAGACCTCACCATTCCCGCTGCCTTCAGCGGCTGACCTAGTTATTTATAGCAATTTATAGTCAGCTATAGACACTGTTCTCAGATGTTCAACGGCTCCATCTTTTGTTATTGTATGACAACAGGCTACACGTGCAGAAGGAGCACCGAATTTTCTTATTATGACTGCACACATTTTGACGCCATGAAAAACTGAAAAGTTTATGTTTCTATTCATAGACGTGACATAAATTCAACCGAAACTGAGATCCGTCTCCGAAAACAGTTGACCTTTAACCTAAATGTGTTTCTGCTATAGTGCAGACCAAAATCATGGCGTATCCGAATAGCAAACTCCCAATATACCGGTAATGGATTCTCCAGTTAGACTTAACACTTGTATTTGTATTGATTTGGGTCCGACTTCTGCTCTAGATAAGCAACTCGAGCACTGTGGACATATTTAAATGCTTACATAATAATATAAATTATCTTCGTTTACTTTAAACTGACAAATCACAGTATGGTTACAGGAGACAGTAGTATGTACACGTAGTATGTAGCGCTAGCAAGTTATTACAGGAGTCGAATGTGACAGTCGGCAGCCATGCAAGGCACCCGTAACGTTATACATCTGTTTAACTTACGGGACCGCCTAACTAAAGAAAAACCAGTCAACCTTATTGGATAGGGGAATCGAACTCGCTATCTAACACGCTGCGATGCATTTACTGATAATTGCAACATGTACAAATTGTACATAATTTATATATAAATGCACACATGATGCATGCATGCATGTAGAAGCGCGTTGTGTGAATTTACGCAGGCCTGCACGCAAATGCATTTCCATCCATATACTTAAGTATTTACAACATTTATTTATAAGTGATTTTGACAGTGATTGGTCTCGTGATTGTATGCGCGCAAGAGAGAGCCAGATTCTGATCTTACGACGTACGTGGGCGATGATCAATGTCGACCGTTGAAGTTGAGCGCTACATAAGTCTTCATTCTCTATGAAATGAGTTAACTCAAACTCAGTTGCTAAATTAGTTTAAAATAATCAACTCACACATGTCTCATACTAGCACGTTCTAATCGAACGTTGTACAAATTCATTTACCACGAAATGGTACCATCAGCTTATTATTAATAATTTACTAGTATTACTGTTATTGTTAATGGATGATCAGATTATTATTACGGAGTCAAGTAAATACCACAGTCCACATGTTTAACCTCTCAAACATGACTGGCATTAACTTGTTTCAACATAATAATTATGTGCCGAATAGTGAGTTGATTTTAAAATTCACAGTTTTAACTCGAACTCACAGAAATGATTAATTAAATCAAAGTCATAACTCACATTCTTTGAGGTGAGTTAACTCAAACTGATAAATCGTAGCAAGACAGTTAATTCGCGGGTTTAAACTCATCTGAGTTAACTCGTACCTAACACCGCCCACAACCTACGGATTAAAATGATATTCAAGATAACCTTCATATGATTTCGATCGAGACTGGTAAAAATGGCATCTATTGAGACCACGCCCCTTTGCTGCATTAAGACCCGGATGCACCACAGCCTATGCCACCCAGTGAATATATTATAATGCTCAATATTTCGTCTACGGAATTTGAAAGGGTCAGCTTTCTCTTTGACAGTTATCTTTGATAAGTATTAAATTCACAAAAGCGCCAAACTAAATTATGTTAAATTTGTAATGTTGAAAACACAGCTAATAATAATAATAATAATAATAATAATAATAATAATAAATTAACAGTGAATGCTCAGATAACTAGATATAAGTTTAAATATCTTTAAATCTTTCTTATCAGTTTGTATGTTTTTCTTATATGGTTTTGTCACTCAGGTAAACATTTCTGCGTTATTGTCAAAAAGTGATATATCTAAATAAACGAATATCTCGTCATCATCATCATCATCGTCATTGGTGAGTTGACCTAGATACGTAGATCCTAAATTGCGGATTCCCATCAAAACCGTCACTGTTCGGCGCTTCATGGACTACCGCATCGTTGTGATAATTGTGGCACTGATATTTGCATGAAGAACGTTTAAGTTATAATATTTTCGTTCGATATGACACGGATAAACCACAATGTGATTACAAATATAAGAGGCATTGAACGAATGATGACGAGTTAAGGCAGGAGTCGGATTTAACATTCGGCAGCCATGCAAGGTGCGATTGCGTTACACATCTAATTTAGCAAACGACGCCGCTAAGCGAAAGAAGAGCTAATCAACCCTACGGACTAGACTGGAAGCGAACAAGCTTCTTCAACTCCGCACGTTGGTGTTCATTCATTAACTTACTCTACGTCTTTGCCTAATGAGTCTATTTCTGTTATTACAAATAGTGAGAGACGTTAAAAGCATTTAATTCAATCGTTTTAATATCT